>APFE030317143.1:37321-80617 GCA_000404065.3 Pinus taeda | reverse complement strand
TAAATAAAATAGAACTTAGATAAATAGTAACTAACTACGTAATATTAATGGATCTATGAAAATCATAAAATGTAATCAAGATAAGAATATAAATCTCCATGTAAATTAGAACCTAGACTAAATAATACTTAACTTATGAAATAATAATGACCTTATGAATGTATTAAATAAATATCTAGCCAAGCAGGAGAAGGACCCCACCAATGCAAAAAATCAAATAACTAAATGAAACCAAGTTAGAAAAATAACTGAAATTTTATATATATCTATATATAAGCATGTATCTAAACCTAAGTAGAATATCAATAATCATACGCATAGACTTATAAAGGGGAATATATAATAGACATCTACCTATATCTATACATAAATTTCTATAATAGAGGAGAAATTACTATAAGAACACTGCGGAAAGGAAGAGCTCCAAAGAAACATAGGAGGCGAAGGACACGAGAAAATCTCAAGGAAACCTTACTCAAGGCGGAAGAGGAAGAATCAGATGGAAACAGGGGATAAAGAAGAACCACAGAAAACATAGGGGCGGGGGGGGGCGTATAGGGGGGGGAAGAAACACTAAGAAGACAAGCGGGGATCCAGCACCTACTAAACCTTCCCAGCCATCATCTCTGTTGAGATTGATAGGCCTTTTTTCAATTTCTATAGCTTCCCTTAACTTACGATGACGGAACTGAGCCACCTTGGCAATAACTTTGGCCTCCTCTATACAGGCATGATGCCTGGTCTTGTCCACATGCTCAGCTAAGGTTGAAGACTTTGTTCTACATAAATATTTTAAAGATATTTATGCAATTTTGAGTCAAGGCAATCATGTTGAAGAGTTGGATTATCATGTTCATAACAAGTTGTTGTATCATCTTGGCAAGTTATGTGTTCCACAAGGTGAAAGAGTCAACGTCAAAAGGGAAGCCCACACTTCTCTTATTGTTGGCCACTTTGGTGTAGGAAAAACAATTGCTCAAATTCAGAGGTATTGTTGTTGGCCTCGCATGAATAAAATTGTTTCAAGATATGTAAAAGGATGTTCCATGCGTGATACTAGTAATCCAAGCAATCAGAAATTGGGTTTGTATACTCCACTTCTTATTCCTTCTCATCCTTGGGAAAGTATTTCTATGGATTTTGTTAGGGGGCTACTAATGTTTAGGAAATGTCATGATTATATATATGTTGTTATGGAATCGTTTCAACAAAATGTGTGTGTTGATGCCATGTAATAAATAGGTTATAGTTGAACATATCGTAAATATGTTCTTCCAAAATGTATGGCTTCACTTTGGGTTACCCACTTCTATTATTTCTGACCAAGATTCTCAATTTTTCGGGAAGTTTTGGTCAAGTTTATGGGAACTCATGGACACAAAGTTGAAGAAGAGCACCAAATTTCATCCACAAAATGACAACTACACAAAAGTATTGAATAAAATAGTAGTGCATATCCTTCGAGGATATTGTGGTAAGCATTCTAAACTTTGGGATGAGCATTTGCATTACATCCAACATACCTACAATCATGCCAAGCATTCATCTACACAAGTATCTCCATTTGAAGCTTGTTTGGGTTATTTTCCAAAGTCTCCTTTGGATTTCATCTTTGGTAAATATATTGTAGTAGATGGACATAGTGATGTGTACAAAGCAAAGAATTTCATTGAACAAATTTAGCTAGTGCATCAAAAGGTACAAGAACAACTAGAGAAAAGCAAAGCCAAGTACAAAGCAAGATGTGACCAACATCAGGTTGATCATGATTTCCAAGTGGAAGATCAAGTTTGGTTGTACATCAGCAAGGAAAAACTACAAGGTGAAGGCAAACAACTCAAGCCAATCAGATATAGTCCTTTCAAAATATTGGAGAATATTGGTAACAATGCTTTCTGATTAGATTTTCCACTTTACATGCAAATTTAATCTGTTGTAAATGTGGAATCTTGAGATTGTATGAGCTTTCAATAATTTATGATCAAGAAGAGAATGCTCATATTCCATCTATATAATATTTTTCTCCTAAATATTTAAATGAGTTGTAGGAAGAATCAATTAATGACAAGAGGATAAGGACTTCATGCAGGGGCAATGTGGAGTACGTTCAACTATGGCTCAAAGGTACCAATCCAAGTAAAGCAAGGTGGATTGAGATCGGGAAAGTGAGGGAGTTGTATCCTCGCTTACTTGTTGAGTAAACATAGACTTTTTGTGGTCCAAAAGCTTCTAGTGGGGAGGAATGATCCAGGGGATCAAAAATATGCTCAAAAATAAAAGTGCTCAGATTCCCCCAAGATCAGTACAAAATCATAGATCTCAACATTCTAATTCCAATGACGCTTGAATCTCCTCAATCTGACATCGTATGAGGAAATTATCGCGTTCTAAAGTTTTTGGCAAAAAGTGAAAAAGTCAACTTGCAAGGTTGATTGGGCAATGTATGGATGCCACGTGGCAGTCTGTATGCTAACATGGTGTTGATTTTAGTAAGATAATTGTGCAGTACGGATCTAATCAGGACAGGACACACAACTTGGATGTACAAGGGCAATTGGCGCGATTTGATTGGTTGGTGGTGATTTGGTTTGGGTCAATCATAGAGTGACACATGGCCCAATCACAAGGTGCCACATGGCACACCATATGAAGCCAAAAAAATTCTTATGGACCAAATGATACTTTGCAGGGTTCGACCCCATGACCTTTAGAAACATAATCCACTATTCCATTGTTATGTCGTATTGTTTCTTATTAATGCATAGTGGGTCAGTTTTATTTAAATTATTCTAGTTCCGCCTTTGGGGGGAGGGTTGGGTTGACGAGTGCGCTCGATCGGCCCAAGCCCAAGTCATGTGATTGCACCAAGACTATGGTGTACGACAAGAGGGGTGGGTGCATGGCACCCTGCCTATGCCCATTCCTTGGTTTTGTTGATATAATGTGACTGCCAATGAGGGCTGAGGAGGGGCAAGCATGTGGCACCCTGCCCGAGCCCAACCCCCATTCACATTAACCATAATATGACCAAGAGAGGGGTCATAGGGGTACGTGGCCTATGGCCTGTGCCCCACAGTCATATTACTTCCATATTACCAACCCAAGGGCTGAAGAATAGGGGCACAACCCTAGTTATGTGACTAAACATTCTACAAATTGCACCAAAATCGACGAGATTTGTGGGTTGAATGCTCCACCTGGAATTGCAAAATTTTCACCTTGCAAGGTGTTAGAGCCTAGATTTACCTTAGGCTGAAAAGGTAAGCTTCTAGGTCCACATCAAACCACGCTCAGCAGGAGAGGGCTCTCTCCGGGTCAATCTCAGCAAAGGATAATCGATGGGGCTTGAGATGACTGATTTAACAACTAATCTTAGGCTAGGTATGAAATGCAAGGATTTAATTTGATTTTTTGGGGGTTTTGTTGGAATCAAGGGAAAGGCAAATTTGGGTCCGGGGATGAGGCCAAATTTTTGCAAAGTTCCAGTTGGGGAAAGGTAGGCAGTAGTTTTGATGCTTTAGATTAAATGAATGGATAGAAAAGACTGCTAAGGAGCTGAAGAGGGCAAGAGGCTATCAAGAATCCTCTTCAAACTGAAGAAAACATTGAGAATTAAACAAAACTAAAAGGCAGAGCACAACAAACTCATGAATTCTACCTTTGTCACTCAATTTGTTTAATTTCAGAAGCAAAGAGAAAGGAAATGGCATACATGGAACATCAATGAACTAACAATTGCATGAAGAAAAACACCATCAAAAAACAGAGCCACAAGGATCCCAACAAGTGCTGCAAAACCCTGGTCTTTCCTTTGCCCAAATTGCGGGAATCAAATGTACAATGGAGTGCCAAGCAATCCCAAGTGTCCAACCATGCTAATGACTGAAAAAATACATAATATAGACAATCCTAACTCCTTCCCATGCCTCTAGGGGTCGAGCTCATCATTCTAGGAGTTGTTTCAACCAATTCTAAACAAAGCACTGAAATCTAGGCAATCAAACAACTTGCCCCTATATGGAAGGAAACTGATTCATTCATTTAATTTTCACTTTTTAGTGAATGAATCCTCTAGAACAAGTAAAAATGTGAAAATATTACATCATGGTCATCAAATTACATCAGGTAGATCAATAGTTACATCAAAAAGTAAAACTAGTCAAAACTAGGCGAATTTCCAAGCTGAAGAGTGAAAATGAGGTCAAATTTCTCTATGCGTCGCGCCCAAATTCTCTATGCATCATGCCACTTTGGAGCTGTTTTTGAGGCACTTTCCGAAGTCCAAATTGAGCACATGATAGCTCGTTGGAAAGCCCTGCCTGTCTACTTTCCAACCCAAGTGGAATTTCTGGATTTGGATGTCATTTTCCCCTCCAAAACTTCAATCTCCCAACACTGCTTCCTGTGTGTCAAAATAGGGGCAATGAGGTCATTTTTTTATTGTTTTTTGACCTTTTGAGGGCTCAAAACCTCCTCAAATTTCTTGGCTATGGACAAGCAAGCATAACTTTTGATGAAAAATCTAGAAATGCAAAGTTTTTGTGATTTGGAGCTCCCTAGCAAAAGCGAGCGCCATGTGGCGCAGCGCATAGGGAGGAAAACCCTGTTTTTTAGTGCAAAAAAAATTCAAAATGCAAAAATTGCTCCAAATTTCTTGAAATTTGGGCTGGAATTTCTCTATCAAAAGCTATGATGGGCCAAGGATGCCTCAGCCAATATCTGTAGTCGATCATGCTCTTTTTGCCTTCTTTGCCTTTTTGATGCCTTCCTTAGTTTTGCCTTTAAATTCCTTATCCGCGCCTTGCAAACCTTGTTCCGCGCCATGTAGTGAAAAGCCATGTGTCTCAGCAATGCCTTGTCTCTATCAACCTTGTCCAGCAGTCTCTCCAAGTGGATGTTGACTCTCTCAAGCCAAGACTCCTGATCAACGTTGATCTTTTGCTCAAGTGAAGTAAACTCCACCCTTCTCCTTTGGGCAGCTTGGCGATTTTTCTTTATGTTTTTGCCACCTCTATGAGGCCTCCTGGGTGCATGTGCCTCTGCTGTTGAATCACTTTGGGTCTCTTCTTCATAACCATATGAAGAATCAGATGCCATGTCAGCTGGTAGATAGACTGTCTTGGAGAAATAGGTGTTGATGCGTTTGACCTCTGTCACCAAGGGAAAACAGTGAATTGAGGGGCTGTGGGAGAGGAAACAGTGAAGGATTTGAGGGATTTTTGGGATAGGGTTTAGTTAGGGAGATATGGGATGGTTTGGGAGTTTATGTATAGGATTAGGGTTTAGGGTTTTACATTAGGAAATTTGGGAAAGGGAACTTGGGATAGGGGATGAATGAATTTAAGGGGTAGTGGAACTTAGGGAATAATGAAAACAAGGGAAAAATGAGATGAGGGAGTGAATTTGGTGACAAAACAGTGCATTGAAACCCTAGCAGCAAGTTTCTTTGCAAAAAATGAAACAATGATAGTACATGGATTTTACATATGCACATAAATGTGCTCTCATCAATACATGCCCAAAACATGAAATTTCATGAGTACATTGCAACATTGAGCATCAACATATGCTCCATGTGGCAACAGCAATAAAAATGTAATACCCATCAAGTGCAGGGCCTCCACGAGCTATGACATAAGCTCTTGAAATGTAGCAACAACAAATTGAGGTACTAACATCATCTTATGCTAGTACATGGCCACTCAATGCCTCGGCCATCTGCATCCCATCAATGAACATCCTACAGTAAAGTCATAATAACCTAGCATCCATCATGCTCCATATGTGCATCATCATCAAAATCAATTGGTAGTAGCAATATGTCATAATAGGGTTTGCTTCCCTTTGAACACTCACCATGCCACAAGCATCATCAAACAAACACTAACATGGGATAAAAAACAATGATGGAGGCTCTACCTACTTGTCACAAGACCGATCCATGCATTTTTGGGCAATTTGAGCGAATCCTGGAAGTTTTTGGGCTTTCTGGCTATATGCGCCACGCATCCAGCCCAATGCGTCGCGCCTTCCCTATGCGTCATGCCAGTTGCCCAATGTGTCGCGCCACCAAACCTTGTTTTTTAGTGATTTGTTCAGGAGACTTTCGGAGGCCTTATCGGTGTTCAAATTGGGCGCAGGATAGCTCGTTGGAAAGGAATTTGAGTCTAATTTCCAACCCAACTAGAAATTTTCAATTTAGAGTTCATTTTCCCTGTCATAAATCAAATCTCCCAAGACTAGTCAAAATGTGCCAAATGAGGCTGCCTCAAGGCACAGTGCTGTTGTAGTCAACTTTTGAAGGTGTTCCTCAACTCAAAATTGAGCTCATGATAGCTCATTGGAAAGCTATTTGTGTCTAGTTATCATTTTACTCATCAAGCAAGTCATTTGGCCAGCCACGCTAGGAGAAAACTTGATTTTCCCAAGGTCACTTTAGAGGTGCATCAATTCTTCCGAGGCAATTGTATTTTTGACATTTCTCTAAAACCATGACACCTGTGTAAAAAGTGAAGGATTTTTTTCTTCCTTGGCCTATTGTGGACAAAAGCCTCTCTCAGTTTTTCCAAATTCATCTTTCCTTGCTCAGAAACATCATTTGAGTAAAACCTACCCCGATGTGTGGAACAGGGATTTGTCAAAATGAAGTGAAACGAAGGGGATAAGGGGTTCCTAAATTCTTGAGAAAATTTTTGGAAGTAGGAAGAGATGTTAGGAAGTAGGGGAAAGTGGAATTTCAAATATTGAGTGAGGGGAAAGGGTGAAAAAAAGCAAAAAAAACAGGTCTAGCCTAGAAAATAGGGTTTGTAGTAAGAAACTAGGGTTTGTGCGAAAATGAGGAATTTGGGGGATCTCAGTGATGGGAGGTGTTTAATAAGGTACATTAAGGATAGGGGAAGGTGTATGAACATCAAGATACAATTTTTACTTATGATTTGACCATCCAAGAGAAATTGCCTTCAAAACCCTAGGAGAGGGAAACGAACTTTGCCTAGGTGCAACTGAAGCATGAACAAGGTGTAAAATGACCCATTGGAACTTGACATGATGATGACAACCCCCTAAATGGTGATATGGACAGACATTTGGACAACTTTGAAAGGAGTAAAAGCAAACCCTAGACCTAATGCCTAGTGACCAAATTTTGCTTGAAGACTCACTGAAATGACAAAATTTGACCTTGACACCTTAAAATCCCTTTGTAAGAGCATGTTTGATCACTGGAGGAAGGCTACAAAGACTGACACTAACACAAGGCTTCCAAAAATGATTTCCATTGCTAATTTTGATAGGGGGAAAATTTGCATAATAGTCAGCAAATAAATGGAGAAATATGCCTAGCTTGGCCATTTTTCATCCTTTTTTAGCCCAAGAAGAGCCGACACAGTGGTTTTTGGGTGATCTGGACATAATTCCAGTGTTTTTTTTTCAATTTGAGCAGTGTATGTTGATGTAATTATACATTTGAGCAAATAATTTAAAGGGCCAACATTGGAAGCTAGACCCGAAGATATAGCCCAAGAGGGGTGAAATTTTTCATCAAATTGTTGTTTTGTAATGTTTCTTGTTGTCTATTTTTCATTGTTAAAATTTGCAAAATTTAATTTAGTTTGTGTGCTTTTGCAATATCAATCCATTGCCCATAAGACATAAACTAGATTGCAAAAATTTATATGAAACCTTCAATTTAATATCACATCAATATTGGTCTTAGTGGACATTAATCATCATCATCATCATTATTCTCAGATTATTGTGTCGTGAGAGGCCTCTGGCACATTCAACAACTCATCACATGGCTTCAATACGCAAGAACATATAAATGGTGCCACATTATCTCCAATGTTAGGGTTCTTCCAAAAATAAGTTAGGTCAATAGGTTTAGTATCTCCCACATGCTTTAGTACACCAAAACCCCATCTTACACACTCAAATAGAGTTATGTGCAATATTCAATTACTCTAATCATGTCATGGACCAATGACCCCAAAAAAGAACCCCTTTTCCTAATAACACAACTAGAATAATAGCACAAAAAACAAAAGAAAAAAACTAAAAGCACTTTCATTTCCCTCTAATAACAAAAAGTAGTGACTTACTTTCCTTTCACACTAGTATCCATAAACATCAATTTACTTTCCTTTCACGTTAATATACAAAAGAAATAATTTATTCTCCTTAAAAATAAGAAACAATATTTTCCTTTCTCACTACCCCATTCTAAGCCAACTAATTTCCATAATAGTGATATGCGAGTAACTAAAGACCATAAATATTTTCCATCCAAACTCGGGGTTAGGGTCCTTTTACATTGGTCCTAAGACTTCTAGGTCATGTTATATTCATCGGGATGTAGTCCTTCCTAGAGTATGATTCCATGGTGATATTAACATTCAATTGTGTTATTTTAACCTTTAAGGTTTGTGTGGATCTTTATATCAATGCCCTTGTAATGTGTTGCCTTTTTTGCGCCGACAAGCGCTCTCCATCCCAATATGGGATAGATTTTTTAATGTTTAACATTTTGACCCAATCAAAATAAAACTAAATAAAATAAAATAAAAACACAAAATTCTTCATCCCATGTTTTCCCATGATGGTATTCTTAACAGATGGTTTTTTCCATGGTAGTCTTCTACCCATGGTTTTTTCCCATGGAATTCTTCTCTAATGTGGCCTATTTAAAGGCTAATAATTAAACCAGCCTAGGATCCATCTTAACTCTCGATCTACCAAAAGCATAGAAGGATCAAATCTCTTTTCACTATAAAAGAGGTTTTCACCTCAAGAGAGAGATTGTATCCCTCTCAATACTTGGTAGATCAGGAGTTAAGATGGCTCTAGGATGCTAATAATAATGTCAATGCCATAAATTTAATATGCATGACAAGACAAAAGAAATGAATATTTTATAAGAAGCTTAATCCCCTCACCCTTAAATTAGGTCATAAGGTAATAAATTTTGTCTTTTTTTTGCTCAAGTAATGACCTGAAATATCATCTTGATGTTTTCCCAAGCTCTTTTGCTAAGGAGTTGGAAGGTGGGTTCTTGGCAACATCTCTTTCCTTAAGTTTTGAGAGTCCTAATCAATCCATTGTTTTAAGATTAAATTCAAACAATCATTGATGATTTTTCAAAAAATTATGTTAATTTTGAGTTACATGTATAGTTAATATGTGTTTTTATTTCACAATAAATCCAATTGTGTTTGTTTTCAGGTCTTCCTAGCAGAAAAATCCTATGATGAATAACAACTTTTAGATTTATAATTGATCAACGAAAAACACATATGTTATTTCCAATATATTCAACAATCTTTTTTAGATAGATATGACAATGATAAACTACTTCAGATTTAAAGTTGCATGATTGATATTCTATTGTGTAAGTATGATCAATCAAACAGTTATAAACGTCAATCATCAAAATATAGAGTAGTGTTTTAGAATTATAGTAGTGTTGTGTATAAAATCTCTTTTTACACCTGAATGACCCAACGTATATATCAATGGTCAAAATTTAATTTGTATTTACACTTGCATGTCATTTAATGATAATCTTGTCATTTGAAAGATCCAATGGTCCAAGATGATTGTAAACCAATGGTAGTAAAATGTTTCAAACTTAAAATTGCCCAATGTGTAACTACCTACTCTACTTCTGATTTCATGAGAATCATGACACATGTTTACATGGATGGAAAAAAAGTAAAACATGAAAGTGTACCAACTGATAAATTAATTGCGTATGTTTCGCATTATGTATCATTCATTTTAAGCCTCAAGGGTTAGTTTAATTGGTCATGTCCCCATAGTTAAAGCATCTTTGCTATTGATAGGTCATGGGTTCAAATCTCTCGACATCGTCAAGGTTAGGCTCCATGTTTGAGCTAATAGGAAGTGATCCCTTTGGGTGGATATGCCTCGTACAAATATTTCTAGACCTAGCAATCATTGATCCCCAGGGTCCATGAAACCCTTTGAAAAAAAAAGTTGTTGGAAATACTGAGGGGGGTGAATCAATATTTCTCTCAATCAATTACCAATTAAAAGTTTATTGTTTCCATTGAATCATTAATTAACTTGGTATCACAACATATATGTATCAGTTGATCTAAATATAATGCATGAGTAGTAAATAACATGTGAACATATGAAACATGAGAGAAACATTTAACATATCAAGTAAACGCCATCAGACACATTTGTCTTATTATTATTATTATTTAAAATATTCTTTACATTATCCAATGGTAGCCACTAGTGTGCAAGCTCCAACTTGTGATGTTTGTGAGTAACTACCTACACAAGGCCACTACCTAATGGAAGCACCTCTTCGAAAACTATATGCAGGACCCTACGTGTTGTAAGCCCCTACCTGTTGGAGGCTCCAACCTCCAAAAGTTTCTCCAACCACCACTGGAAGGAAGCTACTACTCCCTGCACAATAAGCTACCACTTGCCCTGAAGGCTCTGACCTTCAAACTCTATGTGGACCTCATTCCATATATTTTTAGAATGGATCCACTAAAACTTTCTCAAACCATAGTGGACCATGTTTCATCTATTTTCATACTTGATCAACTAATTTTTTTTTCTCAGTACAAAACACAAAACCAAATCTACAATACAATCTTTGCTCAACAAAAAAATTTGTAATTGTTCAACATGTACATCCAATGGAAAACCCTAGAAGCATATGTCAATAATCCATATGATATAAATATACTTCTTAGCAACACAAGTCTCACATTTTGAAATAAAATCACCGTACCAATAACATCCAGTAAACAAGACAATTTGGTTACCAAACAAACTTAGTCAATCTAAGTAGCTTTAAGTGTAAACCTCTACACACCAATAGTATCAAGTCATCATTCAACAACATATGAAACAATTTATCTATATAGGAATACATCAACTCTATCCTCAACAAAGGACTCTCATCTCAACCTGTGGAACAAACTTTTTCCAAAACCTAGCAGCAACATACACTATGACACTATCAGCTCTGGCATCAAATACCAACATTAATAAGATTTGGCTGCAACACATTCTCATTGTCATCAATAGTTTAGCATATACCCATGGTTACAGTCACAATTCTCTCCTGCTCAACATATGCATCAAACCCTAGCAGCAGCATCAACACATTAATACTTTGACCAACAATTCTATCCTCAATAACATAGCCTCTATTCACAATAATATCAACCATCCTTATGAAAACCATAACATCTTTGCTCAACAAAATGTTAAACTCTAGAAGCATTGTACATCAGTTATTCATGGCATCAAGTATATATTGCCTTAATAAGATCAATATGTGTTCTCTTCTACATACAAACTCAGTAATGATTGTGCACTTAAATACACGAGTGTAATAATAGTATCATAATAATCTAACAGTCAGATCAACAATATGCAAGTGAAATACACATCTACAACAACTTTGTAATTATCCCTACAAAGTCACTATCTCAACTAGGAGCAGCAATACATGACACTATCAACTCACCCTCTCAATGCTTAATAATGAGATCAAACCTTAGTTAGGGGCAGTAACACAAATTCTAACCACTTAGCTATACAACAAACTATCAATTTCCTAGATCAACAACTCATTAGTAGCATACATGTTCTCACTGGCAACCTTGCATAAATTACTCACCCAAAATCATTCACACAACAACCTCTCCAATACATCAATCAAAACATAGGTAAAGTACCTTAGCAAGCAACCACCTTTGTTCAATAAGAACTTAACAACATTCTCTTACTTGACCACTCTCAGGAAATTTTACCAAACAATCAATCTTTATGACCCACAAAAAATATGAGTATTTTAGAACTCAAAAATACATAACACTTAGTAATTTGAACACACAAATATAATCATGGTAGCACTATTCAGTTATTAAGAGGAATTTTCCCCCGTAGTGGCTTTGTGACAGTTCATTGTAACCATTTATTTGTTGATCACAAGCTAGCCATACATACAAAATTCAACTCTACATACTTGATTCGAAATACATCAAACATATAAGCTCTCTACAACAATTATTAGCCACCGACATACAATCTAAATTCTAACTATAGACTCATGCATCAACACTGCCAGATCACACCACAATGAATCACAATGATCTCTTCAAACACCATAAATCATCTACCCTATATTACTCCAGAAGAAATATCTTTTTAGATAGAGAATTCTCCAGGATAGAGATGAAACATCTTTGCATATGATGAACAAACATATAGGAGTGTTATCCAAGACTATATTTACAATGCGTTGTGCCAGAACCATAACTAATTAAGAGATCAGTTGTGCTAATATAAACCAAACAACACACTACCTTTGCGCACCAATTCAAAGTAAATGAGTATTGTCTTGAACATACCTTAACCAATGGAGATTCAACTCTAAAATGTTTTAGATTGATGCACACCTGGAAATTCTTGGATCCCTCAAGGAATTGACCTTTAAATATCACCCAGCAACTACAAACACTCTGTCTTATTTGAAGGCACCCACGCAACTCTAAGATGCAAGACAAACTCTAATCTTTTCTCTAACGCAACATAGCATTTTTTGTTCAATATATACGCACTAGTTATTTTAATTTTCACACTCCATACATAGGTAATATATTTGAGTCTAATCACATTTTGCATCCACTGACTCTAGCATTAGGTCAGATTGATCAAGTCGAGTTGTATTTCAATCACACCATTGCATAGGCATCAAAGACATATTTTCAACTTTTTAATTACATACTTGGATTAATCACTAGATTGTGAAATCACCCGAACATGAAAATATGTTGATGATTGATTAGACCATTGTCTCACTCAATCTTGTCACTTTCTTCATGGCCTTGTCGACCTGTACTAAAACACACAACACAACACTTGATCTATAAATACTTAACCGATAATTGCTTAGGTTGATTTTCTCTTTCGCACTTGATATATGATGAGAGATTTGTATTTATACATGAATTTGGAGAGTTGACCAAGCTGACTCGATGTTTACTATCAGCAAAAAGTGTGACATCTTTTGATGGTATTTTGTGTTACCTGTTGAATTCTTCCATAATAGGGACTGCAATAAACTCCACAATGAACTCATAATTGTTTGACCCAATCGATCCATGGGAAACAATATTTAATTATGATGCCACACATCTCAATGATGGACCAGATCAGCGTAATGGACTAGCATGACCAAATCAAAACCCATTGAGTTAATTCTATTATGCCCAATGTTGGTTCACAGATCGTTCTGGTGACTAAGATCAATTTGAGAACACATTCACTGAGGTTTCAAAACCCTCCTGCTTTAGGATGAAAGGGTTGGTTTCCCATCGCCTTAGGGGTATTCCCTATATCAAATTATAAAATATATTTTGATAGGAAAATATATATAATCAAATTACATATATTTTAAAAAGGAGTGTAAAATGTGAAGCTCTAGGTCGCAAAGATTTATATGCAGCATGCATTCAATGATATCAAATTGAAACCTTTATGATGCAATAAGAAAATAATATTCCTTAAAATGAATGAAATGACATAATCAAATAAAAAAATTATATATATATATATATATATATATATATATATATATAAAGGATAGTTATGCTTATATTAATTTTACTAGTAAATTATCACAGTGAAAAGTGTGATATAATATAATATCATGTATTATTACTCCTCGTTCACCCTGCAAAATGCAATTGTTAAGAATGAGATTAACTACTAATAGTATGTCTATTATATAATAAAACAATTATGTATGGGTTGCAACAATACAACCTTGATCAGGTCAATGCTTATCTTATTGATAGGTATCAATATGTAAGCATATGAAATAATTGAAAAAATAAAAATAGAAAAACAAGGAAAATGTATAACAAATGTAATGGTATTTGCACAAACTGTTGTAATAGAATCGACAATGTCATGCATTCGAGTTCACATAAACAATAAATTTGGTAAATGCTTCAATTTTTTGACCCTTGATAGTATTTATATCTAAGAGAAGATATGATTGAATAATAGAAAGTGATTTAAATAATCAATGAAGTCAATCATTTAAGCCACCAACACAAAACAACGAATGTTCATAAACTAGAAATGAAAGAAAACTGCAGAAATATTATATTCAAATGCATAATCAAATATTATAAAAAATATCATGGTCTGGCATTTGCATCAAGTCTGGTCAGGCCTCTAAAAATTAAGTGTCTTCTCTCAGAGCCACCCAACCCCTCATTTTTCTCGAATGATTTCAGGGGTTCTTATATACAAAAACTCTTAATTGTTTTACATAACCGTCTCTTAACTGAAAAGAATAAAATGCCTAATTAATAGAAAATAAAATTATGACTTCAAAGTTTATTCCTAGACATGGTATGACATGGCTTCATCTTTAGATTAACCCCCCATAAAATTAATTTCCCAATCGAGTGCGATTAATATCTTTTGATTTTAATTGTTTTCTTGATTTCACCTTAGTAATAAAATCCCAGATAATTCTTTCCCCTTAGCAATAAAATCCCAGTTAATTCTTTCCAAAAAAACAACTAAACTATGTTTATGAAAATTTATTTGATCCTTCTCATCCCTCATAGTAAATCTTGGTAAATCTTCTCCATCATGTAATTAAAACCCTAACTCCTAGAATACATTTCACGCCAAGGTGTAATTAAATCTCCAGCCAAGGTGCACGCTCGTTGAATCTAGAGGTTGATGTTATTTTTTATGAACGACCCTCTTTCCACATTGAGTGGAGAGTTGGAGGGTGTATAAACCTCCTCCTCCAACCTAATGACATTCTCACGAGTGATGTTAGGTTAGTGACATTAGTTTAAAACAATGGTTTTGTAAGATATTTTAATGTAGGTCCCCATTTTTATATTTTTCACATATAGAATACAATTAAGTTTTCAATAAATGAATATATGCTCACGTGTTGTAAAGTCCTCTCCTAAATATTTATAGGTTTTAATAATTAAATCTACATTATTCACCCGCCTTATATGATTTAACCATTTTTATTTTATGGCTAGTAATAACGGTAACAACTTTCAATTTATAAACTAACCCTAAAATCCGGAATACAGCTTTAGTTGGGTAAATTTCATTTCATTATCTTCTAAAACTTAAAAATAAATTCTCACCATAACTCAAATAAACTTATTAATAAAGGGTTCATAGATTATAATTAGATCGAGAGAATAAGGTCTAAGAAATGGGAATTAATATTATTGGACAATAGGTAATTATATTTTATTAGAAATGATTTTATAAATTAGCAACTGCACCACATGTTGCAAAGGAAACTTCGTAAGGCTAGAGCATATGAAAGAGTAGCAAAGAAGATAGAAGTAAAAAAATTATGCAAATTAATTTATTTACTAACATTGTTGTGAGATGGAAAATCCAACATCAGGGGATAAATACGGTCCAAGGCTCTCTAAGTTCACCTCAAGTTATATTGCAACTCTTATGCCAAGATTACTAGGTGAAGCTAATGGGGAACGAATGAGTCACCACCAATAATTGTTATAACATTACAGAATGAGGTTTAACTATTTAGGCACTACATTTTTTCATTTGATTTATTGAAACAAAATGTTAGAATGATTCAGAATATGTTGCATTTCAAGGCCAAAGTATTCCTAAAACACCTATTACTTGATTGCATGCATAATATTGTTCTGATTTAAAATATTAGATTGCAGTGTTAAGATCCTCCTCAAATTATAAACAAATGATTTCATTGTGCTTAAGGATTCATAAATTTTTGCAAGTGAAATGAAGAGTTGTTATGTTAATTTTATGAGTAATTTAACATAAACCAGAAACTGAAAAGCAACATAAACATATATAAAACATCACCAAAAACACATTACAACAAGCACATAATAAAGGAGTTCATCCCTCATGGGCTACGTCTCCTTGGTCCAACTTCCAATGGCTTGGGTCTCTCTATTATGCTCAAAAGTGTAAGACTTTGTGTTTACAATGGTCAAATGCTTTTGAAACCTGCTCCAATCATTCCAGAATGTCAAAAAATGGCTATCTAGCCTCTGTTTGCATCCAATTTAGTGGAAAATTGAAGAAATTATGACTTCCCCTTGTTTTCCCACTATTCATTCCACAAATTCATCCATATCCGACAGGAACCCATAATTTCGCTCCAAAAATCTACTAACCGAACGAGAATTTTGCTGCGTGGCGGAACATAATCCATTAGCATCGACTATCCATCACAAATCGCAATCGACGGAGTCTTGCAGTCTTATGGACTATGAACCAGGCGGGCGATATGTGATTGTGATTCGGCGGACCCAACAAAACTCTTAACTGGAGCTTATAAATGTATCGCGTCTGGGATCCTTTTGTAACCGGAAAAGTATCAGGGTCTTGTATATGCGAGACTTTGCACCGTGTTGCGATTTGTGATTGCGATATTGCATCACAACCCAAACCTGTCAGGGCTGATTCTATAGTGTCATGTAAGATGTGTGATCACATCGCAACCCAGTCCCTATCGGGGGTTGATTCTATAACATGCCTCTTCGCCAACATTCGATTTGTGAAATGTGGGGACCAATGGCGACGTGCCACTTGGTGCCTCCTAATTCGTTGATGGACCCTGCCACATCATCCAATCCCGTCATGTGAGCAGTCAAACCTGAACTTTGACTTTCTTTAACTTCTTCATATGAGCTCAGATTTGAGTGTCATTCACACAGTTGGAATCAGAATGACGAGCTCTTTGATCTGAAGCTAAGTTTATCAAGGTTCTGACACTTATTTTTTAGCCTAATTTTGAGCACCTAATCACTCCTCCCCACTCAAATCCTTTTGGACCTCAAAAGGATCACTTTCAATTGTTCAGTAGGTGAGGTTACAGTTCCCTCACCTTTACAACCTCTATCCATTTGGCTTTTGAAGGAATTGTACCCTTGAGCCCCACTCAAAGATAATCAATACTTCCCCTTTTTGATGTCCTTGTTCTTCTGTCAAGTATAGTGTCTTGCTGAAGCACAACAAGGAATTCTGGAGAAAAGTCTTCAATAGATGGAATTTGAATATTCTCTCATTGATCTTCAATCAAAGGAGGCTCATACAACCTTAAATTCTCAACATTAACAACAGCATAAATTTTCATATATGAAGGCAAATCCAACCTGAAGGCATTGCTACCAATCTTTTCCAAAATTTTGAATGGACCATATCTAATTGGTTTTAGCTTTTTACCTTCTCCTTGGAGCCTCTCTTTGTTAATGTGAATCCAAACTTCATCACCAACTTCGAACTTGTGATCTTGACGATGCTTATCGTGCCTTGCTTTGTACTTGCCTTGGCTTTACTCAAGTTGTTCTTAAACCTTTTGGTGTACTAATTGGATTTGTTCAAAGAACTTTCTTGCTTTATCTATGTCACTGTGACCTTCAATAGCAACATCTTTGCCAAAAATAAAATCCAGAGTATATTTAGGCAAGTATCCCATGCATGCCTCAAATGGAAAAGTTTGAGTGGAAGAGTGCTTGGCTCAGTTGTAAGCATGCTGAATATAGTGCAACTATTCATCCCACAACTTAGGATGCTTGCTGAAATACCCACGCAGAAGATGTATCATTATTATGTTCACTACCTCTGTTTGACCATCTGTTTGTGGATGAAAGGATGTACTCTTTTTCAATTTGATGTCCATGATCCCACAAGTTTGACCAAAACTTCCCCACAAAGTGAGAATCTCAATCACTAACAATGGATGTGGGCAATCCAAAATGCACCCAAACATTCTGAAAGAATAACTGAGCAGTTTATTCAGTTGTAACTTGCTTTTTACATGACATCAAAATACACATTTTGTTGAACCTATCCACAACTACATACAAATAATCATGACCTTTTTTTGATAATGGAAGAACTCCTACAAAATCCACAGAAACACTCTCCCACGGTCATGAAGGGACTGGAAGTGGTGTGTATAATCCTAACTTCCTATTGCTAGTCTTACTGATTGCACATAATGAACATCCTTTAATAAAACGAGACACACTTTCAATCATACGAGGCCAATAACAATACCTCTGTAGATGTGCCACTGTCTTACTTACACTGAAATGACCAACGATAAGAGAAGTATGTGCCTCTCTTATGATGTTAACTCTTTCTCCCTGCATAATACAAAGCTTGCCAAGATGGTACAACAAGTTACCTTGGGTCAAGCTTGCATAAACATCTTGAAAGTCATTAACTAATGCATATTGTTCAATATAACTTTCATGTAAAACAAAATTATGCTTGAGTAAAGTAGTTGCACTAACAATCGTCCTAGAAAGCATATCAACAGCTTTATTGTAGATACCTTTCTTATACTTGATTACCAAGTGGAATTGTTGAAGGAAACCCATCCATCGGAAGTGCCTTGATCGCTGCAACTTTGATTGAGATTGCAAGTATTGCAATGGTTGATGATCAATGTGAATGATGGTTTCCTTACCCATCTGGTAGTGTTTCCATTTTTTCACACTTTGCATCAATGCATACAATTCCTTGTCATATGTAGGATAGTTAATCACTACACCATTAAAAGTTTTTGAATGAAAACGGATAGGCTTACCATGTTGCATGGGGACTGCACCCATAGCATAGTCACTAACATCTATCTGAATCTCAAATGACTGTCTCAAGTCTGGAAGTACGAGTATGGGAGTTGTACTAATCTTTTCCTTCAATGCATCAAAGGCCTTTTATTGTTTGCCTGCCCACTGAAAAATATTTTTCACGCTTGTCAACGCATGCAAAGGAGTAGCTATAAGAGAAAAATTAACAATGAATTTCCTCCAATATTGGGTTGCTCCCAGAAAACTTCTTACCTCTGTAACTGTCTTGGGCCTTGGAAAATTTACAATGACATCAACCTTAGAGGTATCTTTTTCAACTCCCCTCCTCCAACAATATGACCCAAGTAAACTAAAGAAGTCTTTCCAAACTTGCACTTTGACATCTTAAGATACAATTGTTATTTTTTCAAGACATCAAGTACTTTTCTTACATGATGACATGTTCATCACGGGATTTACTGAAAATTAATATGTCATCTAAGTATACTGTGACAAATTCATCAATAAATGGCCTCAACACATCATTCATCACACACATGAATGTAGTAGGAGCATTACATAAACCAAACGGCATAACTAGCCATTCAAACAAACCCTGTTTTGTTTTGAACGTTGTCTTCCAAATGTCTCCTTCAGCTATTCTAATTTGGTGGTAGCCACTTCTTAAGTCCGGCTTAGTAAAATACTTTTCATCTTTCAATTGATCCAGTAAATCATCTATTTGAGGTAGTGGGTAACGATTCTTTACCGTAATTTTTTCCAATGCACGAAAGTCCACACACATGTGCCATGTTCCATCCTTCTTTGGAACCCAGCAATAGGTGAACCACGTGACAAGGAAATGGTCTGATGATCCCTTTATTCAACAACTCTTGAATTTGCTTCTTAATTTCTGCGTTTTCCATCACTGACATCTTGTACATGCCAATGTTAGGAAGAGGATAATCTTGTTGCAATTGTATCTCGTGTTGGATTCCTCTCTTGGGAAGTAATCCCTTTGGTTCCTGAAACATTTCGTCATATTGGTTAACTACGTCAGCCAATTCGGCTTTCAAATTCAAATCACAACCTTTAAAAGCTTCATTTTCAACATCATTTTTGGGTATGATTATGAGAAGCACAAAATTCTTCCTCGAATTCACTAGTCTTTTCATCTGCCCTGCATTCACAAGCGAAAAAATTGCTTTCTTGTTGTGAGCTCTCACAATATATTCTACTCCATTTTTGAATAAATGATATTTATTTTCATGTCGATGGAAGATAGATTTTTTGTTGTAAAGGTACGGGCTAACCAAAACGATGCCACTGATATCTAATGGCACAATGTCAAGCTCCACTTCATCTATGAATTTTGCAGTGATAGAAAATTCCAGTTTACACTTTCTCGTAACCTACAATTGTGCATTGTCACATACCCATCCAAGTGGATATGGTTATGATGTGGAATAGTTTCTAGATTTAAACTCTTAACAATGTTTTCAGAGATAAGATCGTTTTGAGAGCCGCTATCGAACATCGTATCAATCTTGTTATGTTTTGAGATCACCCTTATGTGAAATAGTTCTATTCTCCTCTTTTCGTTTGGAGTTTCATTTTGCGAGTCTGAAGAACTAGCACTGGCAATGGATTCTTTTCCTTTTAACCCCATGGCTGTGATTTTAGTTTCATCACCCAAATCAGATCCCAAATCATGTTAATTGGTTGCAGTTGTCTTCTATTTTTCCTTGTTGTTGTTTCTTTTTGGTCTTATTTCAGGATGAAGCTTCCAACAATGAGCTTCATCGTGACCCTCTCTGGAACAATGTTTGCATGTAACTTTCTCTTCTTTTTTGATAGACGCATTTTTCTTTGCCTTTCCTTTGAAAGCCTTTTCTTTTCCTTTACTCTTAAATGGCTTTTTACTACCTTCTTTTGGGGTTTTCTTCCCTCTTGCCTCAAGATGAGTGGCTTGCACACACACATCATCTAGATTATTGGGATTAAACATTAAGATAGTGTGCCTAAGGTAACTGTGTAAACCCCCTATGTACTTTAACAATGTGTCCTATGATTATAAATCTACACCTAACATCAACGACCTTTTTCTGAATTCTTGGGTGTAATCTTGCACATTTTGACCTTTAGGTTGTCTAAAGTTTTGCCAATTCATCATGGCTTTCTGCATATAACCTAGAGGATAGAATTGTCTTTTAATTGCAGCAATGAAATCGTTCCAAGAAATTGATATCTTACCATGTTTTTTAATCTCCTCTTGGGTATTTTATTCCCACCATACTAATGTTGCACGCTCCATTCTCAAGGAAGCTAATTGAATCTTTATGTCATCCTCTTGAAGGTTTTGAATCCTGCAATAGACCTCCAACTGACGAGTCCAATTATCAAGCTTCTCTGCATTCACTTCACCATTATACATGGGCAACTCGAATTTAACATCAGATTTTTAAAAAGGTGATTTACCAATTCCTTTTTAAGAATGATGATGAGAATGAGTAAGGGTTGTATTAGTGGAAGAGTGTGAAGATGATTGTGAAGAAGAATATGAAGAAGATGGTGGAGAGGGTGGAGGTTTGTCTCCATTACCATTACCTCATTTTCCATTACCTCCTCCTAAAGAGCCTTCTCCTTTGGGAGGTTTGGAACTTTCCCCTTGCAACCTGCTATTCCTCTCTTCATAGAAGACATTCACCATCTCTGTCATATCAAAGAAAGCCTTTCTAAAGGTCTTCTCATCTTCTGTCATGTTTGTAGGTTCTCCTTCATGAGATGATCTCTAGAGTCTCAACTGCAACTTGAGGCTGATCTAGTGTTGGAGATTGTGGCAACCTTGCTCTTCTTCCCCTTGACCCAACTTCAGGGCTTCCAACCAGCTTTCCTTCAACTCTTTTGAGTTTTCACCTGGTAAATGTGACATAAATTTGCAAACAATTAAATCCTTCTTTAACAAAGCAAAACCTAGTGCTTTGATACCAAATTGATCTTATTTAGAATATTAGATTGCGTTGCTAATATCCTCCTCAGATTATAAACAAAATGCTTTCATTGTGCTTAAGGATTCATGAATTTTTGCAAGTGAAATGAAGAGTTTTTATGTTAATTTTGAGTAATTTAACATAAACCGTATACTGAATAGCAACATAAACATGTACAAAACATCATCAATAACACATTACAACAATCACATGATAAAGGAGTTCAGCCCTCTCGGGTTACGTCTCCTTGATCCAACTTCCAATGGCTTGGGTCTCTCTATTATGATCAAAAGTGTAAAAAAATTATGTTTAAAATGCTCAAATGCTTCTAAAACCTACTCCAATCAGTCCAAAATGTCCAAAAATGGCTATCTAGCCTCTTTTTGCATCCAATTTGGTGGAAAACTGAAGAAGTCATCACTTCCCCTTGTTTTCCCACTATTTGTTCCACAAATTGCTCCATATCTGACAGGAACCCACAATTTCGCTCCAAAAATCTGCTAAATGAGCGAGAATTTTGCCACGCGGCAGGCAATAATCTGTCGACACTGACTGTCCATCGCAAATCGCAATTGGTGGAGTCATGTGGTCTTATGGACTGTGAACCAAGTGAGCGATATGCAATTGTGATTCGGTGGACCCGACGGAACTCTTAACTGGAGCTTATAAATGTATCGCGTCCGGGATCCTTTCACAATCGATAGAGTACTAGAGTCTTGTATATGTGAGACTTTGCATCGCATTGCGATTTGTGATTGTGATATCGCATCACAACCCAAACCAGTCGGGGCCAATTCTGTAGTGTTGTGTGAGATGTACGATCGCATCACAACCCAGTACCTGCTGGGGGGGGCGATTCTGTAACACCTCCCTTCATCGATGTGCGATTTGTGAAATGTGGGGACCAATGGAAACCTGCCACTTGGCGCCTCCCGATTCGCTGATGGAACCTACCACGTCATCCAATCCTGTCATGTGAGTAGTCAAACCTGAACTTTCACTTGCTCTAACTTCTTCATATAAGCTCGGATTTTAGTGCCGTTCACAGCGTTGGAATCAAAATGACGAGCTCTTCGATCTGAAGTAAGTTTATCAAGATTTTAAAACTTTAATTTTTGAGCCTAATTTTGAGCACTTGATCAAATATAGACATTAAAAAAGTTGTGTTGGTCATAGAACAGTTTCAGTAGTTGCGCCTAAAATGAAATGCTTTTGTTCGATTCCAAAGTACCCGAACAAATTACAGGTAACCATGGTTGTCACAAACTCGAAATCAAAGTTAATTTATTTTTCTGACAAGTTTGTAGAATAAATCCCACTATGCCTTTGATAATTGATTGATTGGATAGAATCCTTACCAAACTTGAATTTCACATTTTTACACGCAATGGAAAGCTGCAATAGAAATAATCTTACATTTATATGAATATATTTGTGTTTCTATTGTTTTTGGCACAAGAAAATTGTGCTATATTTATATTGGGTTGGGACTTCACTTATGATTAGACCCTTTGAATGATTTGCATTTCCAGACTATAAAAGGGTTGTTAGGAAGAAATTTTAACCCTTAGAAAGTTACTGAATCTACTCACATAGATATAATTATTTTTATATTCATAAACATTTGAGAAAAAAAGGCATAGAGTATAGAAAAAGTCCTCCAAATACTTGAGAGGATGAAGAAATGAAGTTGTTTAATAGTGGCCTATGTGAAAGGGGGCACATAATTATTGCTTTAGCCAACAGATGGGAAGAAGTGTAAACATTTATCCTGATATTAGTGTATTAGAATTCGGGAATTTTGAGAGCTCCATTCTAGTGTGTATTGAGGAGGGTATATAAGTTCTTACATATGTTAAGGAGATATTAGTAACAAAAATATGGTAAAAATGTATATGAATTTGTTATGTGGTAAGAAATGGTTAACGTGAATAAACTTTGCATGATTGAATGATGCAATGTTCATTTTTTACTTTTTATTTGCAAAAAATGCTATGATTAGTTATAAATTATAATAGAAGGGCAATGTTTTTTAATCTATAAAATGGATTTCTGGAAAAAGAACTGTAGCCAAACCCTTTCGTTTTTTATTAGTGATTTAAAGGATGATCAGTGACAAAGTTCAATTCTAATACTTTGCTTTGTCTTGGGAGAAACTACTTTAAACATGTGATCGCATTCCCATCCATTTACTCTCCTAAGCACATCATTTAAGCTCTTTACTTGAATTTCTAAAATGTTTTAATAGACGAGTAAGGATATGACTTTGTATTTGCGGTCTTGTTAATTTATATAATTGAATTGGATTACATGGACTTTCAATAATGCAAGTATCGATATGAAAAGAATTATGTCGTTGAATCAGCTGTAGATGGATATGCATCAACAAAATTTCCTCTAAAAACAAGTTGGACAGACATTGATTATATGGATGACTTCAAGGATTTTACTCTAGATCTTGTGAATTTTCCTAAGATGGAAATGCAAAAGTTTGTTGAATAAAGCCATGCTAATGGGAAAAAATATGTTCTCATTATTTTTCTAAGTAGGATTTAATTTTTTATTGTCCTAGAATTGGAGAGAAAGGACATAGAGAAAGGAAAAGAAACTAAACATACAAATCATTTAGTTAATTTTGTAGGAATAAGCTTAAATGAAACATACAATACTTTTTAGAGAGGGATACAAGATGACATTTTTGTTAGACGAGAAGTTGTTCCATATTTAGCACAAGTATGGTCAAGCCCAATGTATTTTCCAGATTTTCTCAATCCCAATACACAGTCATTTTGGACAAAAAAAAATTATGAGTTTCATGAGACAATTGCATTTTATGGTCTTTGGCTTGATATGAATGAAGTTTCCAACTTTTGTAGTGGGGTCACATGTTCCTTGCCAAAGGAAGGGGATTTCCCATGGAAATATGCATAGACATATTGTTGCTTAGTTTATAGTAATGTGAACACCACCAGATGGGATTAATAGTTTGGACTGTCACTAACTGCAGATGGTTGGTTTCAATAATATTCTTTCCAACCTTCAATCAACTTCCATTTACTTAAGCGGACAAAGCTTTGAAGAGTATATGAAGCCTGTGGATTTGACAGAACATTTCAAGCCTCTAAATGTGGTGGTTTGTCTCAACATGGCGTTGATGCAAACAAACTTTGAACCGGCCTAGAGGAATTCTAAGGCTACGAATCTAGTGCTTTCGAGTATACTCAAGTCTAATAATAAGGCCATCCCTTAACCGCGAGTAACAACCAAGACTTGTGGGTTATTGACGACATTTCTTTGTTGGATTATCCCCAAGTCTCATAGACAAAATCACTCTCCCATGGCAAACTCCAAAAAATATTCGATGGACAAACAACTAGCCTGGAGTTGGGGAGAGAGAGGGACCGAGAATTTCAAAAATTTCCAAAATGTAGTAGCAAGGGACACAAACATGGAAAGTTTGCTTCACTAATGAAATCAAGGAAGATATCTTAAATGCACTTGCCCTTACTTGAAATGAGATGGAATAACTATCGAACTTTCTTTTTCGTTACGCTGCCAATAGGGGTTTTGCCTCGAAATATTTGGAAATATGTTTTTATGAGTCTAATCATAGAAAAGGAACAATTGCATCAATAATGACTATACAAAACTTGAGTGAGGGATGGAAAAAACCAATTAAGAAAAAAAAAAAAAAATCCATATCTGTCACAACTAACAACTAAAAATCAAAATCGAAACTTATTCTAGGTATATATTATTTCTCTATACTTTTCTTGGTTCATAGATATTTTGCATTTACCAATGAATTCTAAGCCATGAAAGCTTTTTTGCAAAAAAAAGGTTCTTTTAGGAATTGGTAAAAACTCCATCATTGAGGTGCGTATATGTCCCACGTTTGAGCATGAATAGTTTACTCTTTATTGTAATGATGTTCAATTAAGCTATTTTTTTATCATATAAATCCTAAACATTATATATATATCTATCTATATATAATATATATATATATATATAATAATATGTGATGCTCTCAATATATGGATTAAGTGGTTTTTAAAAATACTAATAAAATAAATTGTGATAACTCCTGAATAAATAGTATAAGGTTAAATTAATTTTTATTTTTATAAATATAGATCACAATTGTTGAATTTATCTTTTGGATTTAATGAAATTAACAATAATTATAGAGCAAATTACATTTCAAACAAGTTACACATTTTGATATATTAGAATTTTCATCATATCAAAAGATTATTAGTTATATATTTTCATGAAGTTATGAGTTATTGGTAAACTTAAATTTTTTAATTTTTAATTTAAAGTGGTATTTTTTTGTTTGTTATAATTTACTTTTTAATGAGTAGTGAGGATAGTTATTAGTAGATACTATTAAAAAATATGGATTCATTTTCATTGTTATTAGATAAAAAACAATATTATTTAAAGTGGATGGAGTCTATAAAAAGGTAGAATTTCATGTTTTCTATATATGTTTAACCCTTGGGTTATTAAGTTATTTTACATCATGTTCCAAGGTAAAAATGCAATTACTACTTCCTTAGTATTTGCATGAACATCAATATGATGTGTGGTCAACATTTTAATTATCTCCAACGTGGTTATATGTTAAACCTGTATTATCCTATTTACAATTTAAAATTTTACCAAAAACTTAATTCAAAATACTTATACATCAATAAATAAAATTAAGAATATACATAAATTCATTTAATTCAATGTTACTCCAATAATATTTACTACATTTCTAAAAAAAAATCAAAGGTCACTTTCTAACATAGTAACAATAATTTGATAATTACTTTTTTTTTTTAATTAAACAATAATTTTATTTATCTTTGTAAAATAAAAATAAAGAATTACGCAAATTTTTAAACTATAATTTTCTTAAATTTTACTTAAATTACCCAAATTTATGAAAAAAAATATACCTTACTAAACTAATCCAAACTAAATATCCAAAAATTATCAGAACCACATCCTGAATAAACAGAAACTATCATATATTGAAAATTATAAAATCCAAATTTCAAATAACAACCAACAATGTTTACTTGTTCAGTTCGTCTTTAAACATAAGTAATTATAAAATTTATCCTTTTCTAGTTATATACATAGACACATACTGCTAACTCTTAGAATTAATATTAAATTGGTGTTTGTGTGGACAAATACATATGGAAATAGGTGTTTAATTATTAAAAGTATAAGTAATGTATAAAGAGGGATAAATATTATGGTATTTGGCCGAAAGTAGTTGGAACAAATAACATGTGCTACAAGGAGATGACTTGCCTTTCAATCTTGTTCACTGAATTAAATCCCCGGAACAATAATCATTGCGCCAAATAAGTTAGGGCTTCCTTTTTTGTGAAAAGTAGATCAATTGGGCAACATTTTATAGCAGTTTTCTCCCAAAATGCAAATATTTACATGCACATTTCATTATATTGGTCCTTTCCTTGAAGTATTAATGTCCCAGTGCTAGAGCCAGTTGGGAAAATTCGCGAGTTGGGCAATTTAGTAATCATGAATATGACACCAAGAAGAGTAAATGATTTCTTCTATGCATGACTAAACATTAGAACCACTCAACCAACATCCAAGTGATGAAAACAATAATGTACATGCATGGCTAATACAAGGGCCTTTCAACCACTTTTCCAATGATAGCTAAATGAATATATATACTTCAGGGACATACTCTTCCACTCATGGAAACATATATGAAGCTACTACAACAAAAAGTGAATGAAAGTAACATTAAAAAGTTATAACAACCTTGAAACCATGAAGTCATGCATAGCTCACCTTCGGCTCATTATGCCTCCAATAAGCAAGTTGATCATACATGCCTAGTTATGCATGGGGAATTTCACACTCACTATGTTGTTGATGCTATTAATTGGATCAACTCATCATGTTGCTATGTTGTTGCCATATTCTCCCCCTAAGACTATGCATTCCTTTCATTTCTCTTATGTACTCTTGTTGAATATCCACCAAGTAACAATGGATTGCAATGGGGGTTTATTTTTCCTACTTGAAATTTGAAGAGGAAGATGTTGATTTTGACTTCTTTCTTATGCTTACTCTCCCTTTCAACATGTACACATTGTCTAGAGTCCTATTTCCTTTTGTTATTAACTTTCCATTGTCTTCATCTGCAATTTTGCATCCTCTTAAAGTGAATATGACTACATGTCCTCTATTAGTCATTTGACCCCACACACAGAATGTTGTGATTTAACCCTTAAACCAATAAGACATCAACAACTTTTTCATTTCTGAAATCAAGGATAGATCTAACTTTTCCTATCATTTTTTCTAGTGCATTGTTTCCAAGAATAATATCTCCATCCTTGATTTTCTTAAGAGAGACAAATCTTCTCTTATCTCCATATATGTGATTAGAACATCCATTGTCTATGTACCAGTGATCATATTATTCTAATGCACATAATACAAGGCCACACTTCACTTGTTGGTCTTCCCTTTTCTTCCATATTTTGGTATGATGACTACTAATATAGGCATCTTCCTCTAGATCCTGCTCTTTTGATTTCTTGTTCAACTGCCTATTCTTGATAGGTTCTTCATGTTGTCTAGAAGATCTCATTGACTTGCTCCTACACTCCTTTGCCACATGTCCAAACTTGTTGCGTGTATAACATCTTATGTGAATAGAGAAGGGTGTAAAGGAATCATAGGTCTTTTGCCTCATGTTTCTTTCATTACCATATGATCTGTAATGTATATCTTTATGACCAAATAAATTGCATGAAACATAGTAGCCTTGAAAGAAACTTGTATACCTGGGACTCGATGATCTTCTTGTGGAGAGGATATTTCCTTAACTGCTTGCTTGAGAAATTTGTTTATAAGGCCTGAACAATCTGCTTTTACAATTGTCTGAAATGTGTCAAAATTCGTGAAACATAAAGCACTCAACATCATCCATCAAGGGAGAAAAAGAATTATCATTCCTTCTTTGGAGGCCTACATTTATACCATACTAATCCCCAAGGAAAAATGTTTTTCTCAAAACAATCATTCTCTTAAGTTGTTGGTCATGTTACTTGCTTCCATTACTTCTTTTCTTAATCATGTTGTTGCTTGATTATTTTCCAGGTTTTCCAGAAGCTCCTTTATTTTCTATGAGACTCCCTGCACATGCCTATGAGTTAGATTCTCCCTTATCTATTTCATGAAATCTAAGACCTAATTTAATGGAGGGATACCTTTGAATACTGATGAGATCGTCCAAGATCTTGGTGCTATCTTGAAATCTCAACTTTTTGACCTATTCTTTTAAATCACTTCTTAATGAGACAACCTCTATTTCTAATTTCTCACAGTGATCCCCTTTTTCTTTTATTTGATTGCTTATTACTTATTCAACTCTTCTTGTCTCTTCTAACTGGGTTTCAACATGATAATTTCCTTTTTAAGCCCATTTTCTGAAGTAACTTCTTATTCTAGCTCATTTGTCTTCTCTAGATCAATCCTCGAAGAGATGATCTCGACTTCAACTCCTTCACAATGTCTTTTCCTTTTGTTAAGTTGTCCAATTACTACATCTTGGCCTTTTGAACTTCTTTTAGTTGGGCTTGTAGGACAAGTATAGTCTTTTCTGATTCACCATGATCCTTGTTTTCATATACCTGTAACTTCTCCTTGAGACTTTCAATATTTTTCAAGGCAGAGACATGTTTTCTTCTAATATTAAATTCATTATCTAACTTTTATTCTTCTGAATCTCTAACTCCATCTGATATGAAGGAATCTAATCATGGCCATACTCATCTTCTAATAGACTATTGTTTTCTTCTTCGGATACATTGAATGTTTCCTCATTCCTATGCTCTTGAACATTAGGATATAAAGAAGCAAGATTACTTGCCTTCTTACCTAGTTATTGAACTTCTTCCTTAGCTAAATTTCTTTCACTGTTATCTCCTTCATGGATGGCCTACAGGTTATCCCATGCATCCTTTATGGATTCATAGTTCATGACTTTCTCAAGTTCTAAATCAGGTATGTTGCACTAAATTGAATTTATTGCATGATCATTCTTCTATAGTTCTATAATTGATGGAGAATTTTTAGTATATCCATTACATACTAAATGCCAAACATAAGATCCAAGATATATTAAACTAGATTTCGTCCTTTCTTTCCATACCCGATAGTTTGCATCATTGAGCAGAAGGACATCTTGTTGATCTATATCTGATTATCTCTTTTCCACAAATGTTGATACTGCCACTACATTTGATACATCACTTGCAGAGTCATTGTCCTTTTGAAGCGACCTCTTCTTTTGAGTAATTTGCTTCTTATGTTTCCTTTCCATAATCCCTTATATATCCTTCCAACTATTAAACGGATTCCTGAAGGACTCACTTTGATACCAATTGTTGGAAACACCGAGAGGGGGGATGAAGTAGTATTTCGCTCAATCAATTACCAAATAATTTTGTTATTGTTTCCATTGAATAATTAATTAACCTTCCATCACAATATATATGTATCAGTTGATCTAAATATAATAAATGAGTAGTAAATAACATGTGAACATATGAACCATGAGAAAAAGATTTAACATATCAAGTAAACACCATTAGACATATGAGAACATCATATATTAGTTGGAAACACTTATGGGAGAAAAAACACCATGCACTTTGTCTTCTTCTTATTATTTAAAAACTTCTTTACATCATCCACTGGCAGCCACCAATGTGAAAGCTCAAACTTTCGATGTTTACGAGAAACCACCCACACCAGGCCACTACCTGATGGAAGACACCACTTATACAACTATATCTAGGCCCCCGCCTATTGCAAGCACCAACCTCCAAAATTTTCTCCAACCAACACTGGAAGGAAGCTACTACTCCCAACACAACAAGCTACCACTTTCCCTGAAGGATATGACCATCAAACTCTCCATGCACCTCATTTCATATATTTTCATACTAGATCCACTAAACTTTCTCAAACTATTATGAACCATGTTTAATCTATTTTCACATTGGATCCACTAAAACTTTTTACTCAATACAAAACACAAAACCAAATCTTCAGTATAATCTATGCTCAACAAACAAATATGCTACTATTGAATATGTACATCTAATGGAAAACCCTAACAACATTTGTTAATAATCAATATGATGTAAATCCACTTCTTAGCACCAAAAGTATCACGTTCTAAAATAAAATCATTGTACCAATAACATCCAGTAAACAAAAAAATTAGTTACCAAACCAAACTCAGGCAATCTCATCAACTTTAACTATAAACATATGCACATCAATAATATCAAGTCATCATTCAACAACATATGATTTATTTATCTGTATAGGAAATACATCAATTATGTCCTCAACATGTGACTATGATCTCAATTTGCAAAACAAACTTAGTCCAAACCCTAGCATCAACATACACTATGACATTATCATAACTAACATTAACAAGACTTATCAACAACATATTCTCATTGTCATCAATAGTTTAGCATATACCCATATTTATAGTCACAATTCTCTCTCTGCTCAGCATATGCATCAAACCCTAGTAGTAGCATCAACAGACTCAACACTTTGACTAACAATTCTATCCTCAATAACATAACCTCTATTCATAATAAGATAAACCGGCCTTATGAAAACCCTAGCAGCTCTGCTCAACAAAATATCAAACTGTTAAATCTTATAAGCATTGTACATCAACTATTCATGGCATTAATTATATATTGCCTTGATTAGATCAATATGTGTTCTTCGCTACATACAAGTTCAATAACGAATATGCACTTAAATACACAAGCATAAGAGCAATAGCATAATAATCTCACACTCAGATCAATAATACGCAAGTGAACTACACTTTTGCAACAACTTTGCAACCATTGTTGCAAAGTAACTATCTCAACTAGCAATAGCAATACATGACACTATCAACACACTCTCTCAATTCTTAATAATGAGATAAAACCCTAGCTATGAGCAACAACATAGATTCTGTCCACTCAACTATACAACAAATTATCGATCACCTATCTCAATAACTCAGCAGTAACATATATGTTCTTACTGGAAACCTTGCATAAATAACTATGCCAAAATCATTGAAACAACAACCTACCCAATACATAAATCTTGACCATCGATTATAAGATTATCTCACTCAATCTGGTCACTTTCGTCATGACCTCGTCGACCTAGACTAGAAGACACAACACAACACTCGATCCATGAATACTTAACCCATAACTACTCAGATTGATTCTCTCTTTGGCGCTTGATATGTGATGAGCAGTATGTATTTATACATGAATTTGGAGAGTTCACCAAGTTGACTCGACATTTAATATGGGAAAGAACCACAACATCATTTTACATTTCCCGTTGAATTCATTCCATAACCAACAGGGACCGCGATCAACTACACAATGCATTCATAAATATTTGACCATATTGATCCCTAAGAAATAATATTTAATTATGATGCCACACACATCAATGATGGACCAAATCAATGTAATGGGCCAACATGACCAAATCAACACCCATTGAGTTAATTATATTACGTCCAACATTAACATAACGGACCGGGACAAGAGAAATTGCTTGGACCACATCAAGAGACCAAATTACACTATTAACTAACAACTCAGTCCGCTACTTTCATTACCAGATCAGATAGATTACCACTACTTCGGTCCACTAAATTTCAATCATTGTGTTCCACTTTTTTGTGACCAAATCAAGGGCATTTTGGAATATGAGTAGATCAACCATGCATGGACCAAATCAACACTCATTAAGCTCACTCCATTGTTTGTTGGGTGACCAAAACAAACACATTAAAGTAATCCACTTCCCGTGATGATTGTATCAACACAATGTCTACATCCACGCATAACCATTTGACCACATCAAGTATTTATATGTTCTAACATTGGTGAACTACCAGATAATTGAATTATAGTAGAAAACACAAATATTCCTATAACTAAAGTATTATAACACAAACTCAGACAATCATGTAGTGCAACATCATTAAGCACCTCTGCAATACTTCTACATGTCATCCAAGCGACGTACAAACTCTTCGTCGTGTTAACATCAATGCTAAGTTGACTCAATCCATTGTTGACATCAATGCCAACACCATGCTGCCAACAAATGTAACATATATTTTAAGCATGAATAAATGATATCAGTGAGTTTAATTTTTATTTTTGTCATAGATGTAGGCATATAAAGACAATAAATTATATTATACATGATAGTGCATGATCTATTTCCATTGTGTTTAAATTTTCAGATGATTATAGTAGTTGGGTTTATAAGAGAAACACCTTTCATCATACATTCAACATAACAAGGTGGTAGGTCCAATATACCCAAAGTTCCCCTTACATTTTCTATTTTAGATTATTAAGAGGGCTTCTAGGAGAAGAAGCATCTTTGTATCAACTGTAACTAGTAATGTTACTAAATTTGAACATTTCATGGACATTTGATCAAGATTTTTTGATACATGCATTGGTGTAGAAGATTTAAAGAGTTTAAGGGATATGATTGAGGGTTTCAAGGCTCTGTTTACTGAGAATACTATATTAACTTAAGTTGTTGTCTAAATACCTTTAATAAACCTAGTTTAATTACATCATTAATTGAGTTATATCGATTTGTGTAACATGATCCTCCCAAATTTACCCACTTTCACCGACCTATCGGGGTAAACATGACCTAAGGGATAGTAAGACATGATTCAACCTCCTAAGTATAGTTAAGGAAGTAGAATCGAAAAAATGGAACCTTATTTACCTTCCTCAAGAACTGCAAGACACCCAAGAGCAAAACAACCACTCCAAGTGCCCACTCCCTGAGCTGGAATGCTTTTTTAGTGACCTAGGGTCCCAACCGCATGCATGACAAGGCCTCCATATGGTTGAAGGCCTCCAACTGCATGCATAAGCAGACCAGGGTTCAATTATGACCCAAATTCCTTAATACAAAGGGTGCGGTCCCAAATTATGATCCTAAATTCCATGTCAGCCTCCAGACCACTGCCCAAAACTCAATGAGACTTTCTAGAATGATAAATAACATCAGGACAAAACCTTTCATGCCAAAATTGATCAAAGACTTTACCTAACCAAGCTGAGCCATGATATTCATTTCGTCAAACCTATTGAGAATATGTAATCTACAGGTCATGAATGCATATCTGAACATAGGGGTCTGACACTTATCTAGGAATCATCAAGAAGGTTTAATGTCCTCTCATAATAGTTCAATCACATTTTTTAGCTCATTCATTCAATAACCATTCATCAACTAATCAAAACATGTCAAGAGCCATAACTAGAGCCTATCATGAAACCATGCTTATAACCAAAATAATAACCACGATATAACAACCATCAAAGCTACATAATAAAAAGTACTCATGAATTACAAGAGGAAAAGATCCCTTATTAACATATGCAAATGCCAACTAAGTCAATAACTTCCACGTACCACCCGACCATAGATTGAGCTTAACCAAATATTTCTTTCATCCAATGACCCTCATGCCATATTCCAAGGATGACTGTTGGACTAGAGACAAAAACAACTAGGCCTTCTCGGAGATTAAACCACCTCCACCCTCATGCTTTAGTGATCTCGCAAAAACCGATCAAGAGATCATAGAAGAAAACCAATACATAAACAATTATGGATTCCCAGAGATTAAACCACCTCCACCCTCAGGCTTTACCGCAATATTGTCAAAGCCATTCAAGGGATTACTAGGCCCAAAACAAGCTTGGATGCCTCAAAATTTCTTCACCAATACCTTGAGGAATTCTTGAGACCACCTCACGCGATTCCAAAACCATATGGTAATCCAAAACTCAACCAAATAAGAGAACCCCATCACACCATGGATATCTGTAAATGGAAAGGAAAGGCTGAAACCACTATCACACCTAGAAAAAAACCCATGTCAGTGACAACAAGAGAACCAAATACACACATGCATGTACCATGCATTCACAAACCAGCTAGGAAATCACACATGCAACCTGTTACCTGCAAGTATTCCTTCTAAAGCTACTTGCTCCAAATTTTCCTTACTTGTCCCTTGCTTTCCTTTGCCTTCTTGTCCTTTCTTTGATTTCCTTTCTCCAATGTTAGAGTGTTCCAACAATGCTTTCAGTGTGCAATAGTATGAGAAAATAGAGAGAGCTCCAAGGTAAAACTGACAAAAGGTTAAACCAATAAAAAGTTGTGAACTGGTCCTCATAAGCCTTTTATGATTGATGCCTCTATTTTCTTCAATTTCCTCTATTTTCCCTTCAATCTTCCTCTCATGCAAACCTATGACCTTTCATCTCCATTTTCCCCTATTTCCGTTTATTTTCATAAATAAAATGCCAATTAATGCCTCTTTCCCTTTCCCAATATCTTTGCCAATTTCCTTATCCACAATAAACCAAATGAACACCCACTAGAATGTTTTAACCAACATTCAGCTTAGAATATGTGCCTTGTGACCTTGGTCTTATTTTTCCTATATTAACTTTATTACATAAACTTTTAACATGGGTTTGTTACAAACCCTTCCCCCTCAAGGGGAACATCATCCTCAGTTTTCTATGACACCTATGACCAACAAACCGCTAAAAACCAAAACATACTTCCCATGGATCTTTATAACTTAGTTCGATGCAGTATTTACAATGGACCTGCCGAAAAGGAAAAACAACATGACAAACATGACAACATAACAACCATGCCACTTATTGGAGCTTTATAACACAACTTATTGTGGTATTTACAATAACAACCATACATAAATATATACATATACCAAAACTCCTTTGCCTCAACCGACAAACAATGAAGGATACATAGCCCGCATCTGATCAACCATCTCCCATGTAGCTTCAATGGGCCCAAAGTGCTTCCACTGCACTTTAACTTGCTCGATTGCTTGGTTTCGGAGCATGAGTTGTTTTCTCTACAATATTCATTGATGTTATGGATAAAATTCTCCTTTTGGATATACCTGCAATAAGGACCAATCAAACACATAATGAACATCCTTAACATATATTTTAAGTAATGAAACATGGAAAACATCATGGAATTTCACCGTTGGAGGCATTGCAAGTCTGTAGGCCCACTGGTCATATCCTCTCAAGGATCTCGAAAGGCCCACAATACTAAGGTGCTCTTCTTGGGCTTGATGCACAAGTACACATGCTCCCCAACCTGAAACTCCTTAAAATATATGTGCTTATCTATATAACTCTTATTTCTATATTGTGTTGCCTTTAGATTCTTCTTGATAACCTACATTTCATGTTCCATTTTTTCCAACATGCATGTTCCTATCAGTGCCATGTTCACTAGATCACTCCAACTTATGGGAGTATTACAACTCAGCCCATAAAGTGCCTCAAACAGACTCATCCTGACTCTTGATACACATTATTATAAGCGAACTCAACCAATGATAGATAATTTTCCCACTTCCTATGTTGGTGCATAACATACATCCTCAACATGTCCTCCAGAATCCTATTGACACTCTCTATTTTTCCATTGTATGTAGATCATAAGCTATACTGAAGGCCAACTCTGTACCCAAACCTGTAAATAATTCTTTCCAAAACCTGGATGTGAACTTGGAACCTCTATCAAATACAATCTTCTTAGGAATACCATGCAATTTCACTCTCCCTGATGAAGACCTATGCTACCTCAATAGCTGAATTAGTAGACTTCACTGGAATAAATTGAGCTACCTTGGTCAACTTGTCAACCACAACCATAATAGAATCAAGTTGTCTAGATGTCCTTGGAAAACCTGTAATGAAGTCCATGGAAATGACCTCCCATTTCCATTCTGAATTAGAATCGGTTGTAATAAACCACCTGGATGCTTGCACTCTGCTTTTACCTGTTGAGAATCCAAACATCTTGTGATGAACTCAACTACCTCTTTCTTCAAATTCGGTTAGTAGTATAACTTATTCACAGCTGTTAGAGCCTTATGATATCCCATATGACCTGAATATGGCTTGACATGAAATTCCCTTCAGATAAGCTTCTTGATCTCATTATTGTCCAACATATATATCCTATCCCTAAATCTCACCAAACCATCTATCATGAGATGTTAATCCACATCCTAATCACATGTACCCTGCTATTGTAACATGTGCTTAAGTTGTTGGTACCGATAATCCTGTTGTCCTGCCTGTGAGATCTGATCCTACAAATTTGTCCCATATGAACTCATAGTTCTTATGTGATTCACCTCCACTCTTATGCTAAGAGCATCAACAACCTTGTTCTCCTTACCCTTGATGTACTTGATCTCGAAGTCAAACTCATCGAGCGTGGACAACCATATAGTTTTCCTGACATTCAGATTGGGTTGGTCAAACAAATATCCTAGCTCCTTGTGATCACTCATCAACATAAACCTCTTGCCAAGAAGATAGTGCCTCCACATGTTCAATGCATGAATGGTTCCTGCCAACACAAGATCATGAGTCACATAATTTTCCTTATGAATTAAGCAAAGTCTTTCGGTAGAAATCACATAAGAGAATTTTTTGGCCGACACGTTTCGAACCAACAAGTACGGTTCATCATCTATTCTTGATGATGAACCACACTTGTTGGTTCAAAACGCGTCAGCCAAAAAATTCTCTTATGTGATTTCTACCGAAAGACTTTGCTTAATTCATTATGGATCACACAAGCTTGAATACAGAATTTTTTTTATGCTTATTCAATTTCCTTGACTCGTAATATACCACCTATCCCTCCTGCATCGGAATTCCACCAAGTCCTCTCTTGCAAGCATTTGTACACACCACAAACTCTCTATTTGGATTTGCAACCTTTAGAATTGGAGCATTTGTAAGCAATTGTTTCAACTGCTCAAAACTAGTAGTGCATTCCTCTTTCCATTCAAATTTATTTCCTTTCCTTTGTAATGATGTAATATGATAGGCAATTTGTGAGAAGTTCCTAATAAACCGCCTGTAATAACCTACTAACCCCATGAATGATCTGACATCGTCCACATTTCTAGGAGTTACTCATTCCATGACAACTTTGATTTTTTTCGGGTCCACTACTATGCCTTCCTTGGAAACAACATGTCCCATGTAATGTACCTGTGTTTGAAAGAAGTTGCACTTACTAAGCTTGGCATACAACTGATGCCCTCTTAGAAATCTCAATATTGTCGCTAAGTGCTCGACATGTTCTTCCTCATTCTTAGAATATATCAATATATCATCAATGAATACAATCACAAACTTTTCCATATAAGGACACAACACACTATTCATCAAACATGTGAAAATAGCTCGAGCATTAGTCAAACCAAAGGAAACCACAAGAAACTCATAATGCCCATATCTGGTCCCGAAATAAGTCTTGTGGATGTCCTCTTCTTTGATGTATACCTGACGATATCCTGATCTCAAATCAATCTCTGAGAACAATCTTTCTCCCTTTAGCTGATCAAACAAGTTATCAATCCTCGGCAACAGATACCTCTTATTGATGGTTACATTGTTTAGTTACCTGTAATCAATACACAACCTGAGAGTACCATCCTTCTTCTTCACAAACAATACCAGTGCACCCCAAGGTGACACACTTGGCCTAATGTATCCCTTTTCAATCATTTCCTTCAACTGCAACTTCAATTCCACTAGCTCTTGAGTGCTCATCCTATAAGGTGTCTTTAATGTCGGTGCTGCTCCTAGTACCAACTCAATAGAAAAGTCTAATTCCATGTGAGGTGGAAACCTTGAAATCTCTGCTAGAAATACATCCTGAAACTCCTACAAAACCGAGTACCTCTTCAAAACTTCTACATCCTCAACATCCTTACCTTTATCACTGGAAATATGCACTGCGGATAATACACACCCTTTCCTGCAACTACACTTTGCCTACATAGTTGTAACCGTTCTCACTAATGTAGACTTCTTATTACCCTGCAAGATTCTCTTCTCTCCATTGTCATCCAAGCACTCAATACCTGTTTGGTCAATTTAGTGTCCTAAATTGCTCTACATAAATTATCAATCCGGGTATCGTAAACTGATGAAGTGTAGTGCACTGTTTGTGGTAGCTAACCCTTCTTACTTCATTGTTTTTGGGGTTTTTTGGTTTTTTAATTCCTAATGATTTACAATGTAAATTATCATAACTAAATCTAACTTTCGTAAAGACTGCTCAAAATCTAAAAATGAAAATAGAGCTAAGAAAGAAATGGAAACAGAGCTAAGAAAGATTTGGAAGCAAAACTAAGAAAGAAATGAAAACAAAGTTTCTATTCTTATTTTACCATTATTTCCAAATCATGAATTAAAATTGAAAGTGAAATTTGCAATTGATGTCTAACTAATTACAGAAATAAAAATAAATGAAATACCTGGTTACTCTGCCTCTCAATTTTGGGAGAAAGTCTCCTTGGGATGACACTTGAGTAATTTTGTACTTCATTAATCTAAGAGAAAGAAAATACAGAGATGCAGAAATAACTCATTGCATAGATGAAATGTTCAAACACTTATTTAAGGATGAATTATCAACTTGAAGGGTTTTCCATAAACATTCATTAACACCATGAGTCGGTAAATTAAAAATGAAATGGCAAAGACAATAAATGACACTTATTAGTTTAGTTGATAATTTAAACTAACAAAACGGTGAATGAAGTAAACTATCCAATAGTGTATCCTTATCATTCTTCAATCCTACTCTCATCTTGAAACAAGGTTAGTTTTTAATTGAAGAAACAAGATTACACCATTGAGTTCTATCTTCTAAACTACTGATAAAAACTGAAAAAGAGATCAAGCTAATGGAAACTGCTTCTAAATTATAAACATTGTTAATAAGAAAATTATGGAAACTGCATTATAAACATTGTTTTAGAAAGAAAATGATGAATTTACAGTTAACAAGAAGAAGAAAAATAAAATGAAATGAAAACTTCGTTAGTGCAGGGGCCTTCTGCAACTGATTAGGCTATGCTTGCTCAATCAACTCCAAGAAAACTCCTTCAGATGTTCATAAAAACATGTGGTCTTCTCATATTAAAACAGGGACACAAAATGCCCAGAAATTACAGAGTCTAGAACTTCGATTTCACAATAAAACTAATACTATTACTACTCACTTCTTCGGTCCTTTACACAGGTATTTATAAGAAAAATCATATAATTGTTTGTGGAGAAAAGCATGCTACAACCAAACACGTAGAAGATAGATATGCAGAATTTCTTCCTTGGCTGCTGGAGACATAAATCCAAGACATGGTGGTTGTTGGATTCATTTGTACAAGTGGCTGTTGGAATTCATAGGTGCTGGTAGTTGCTCCAAATAACGCTTCCCATCGCTGTGAAACGCATTAATTAACCACGAAATAGAGTCCTATTACCTTCGGTATCTTTGTGTTTGACTTATCCATTGACCGTAGTCTTATGCCATCTTCTTTGTCGACCTGGACAGAATGAACAGGACAGGGTCCACGTCATGATGATTTCCAAGCTACCCATGTGGCTAGTTTCTCCTTCTGACACCTAGAACTTGTTAGAGCATGAAGGTAGCTTCGGAATAGCCGATTAGCTACAGAATAGGCTGTGTTCTGTAGCTAATATACAAAAATTTATTCAAACAGCAAAACATAAAAGCATAACATATAAATCACTAAATGTCCTCCTATTGGTGATGAGAATGCATCTTTCTTATGGAAAAAACAAGGAAAAGAAATGAGAAGAGTTGCTATGGAAAGAGTAATTTTGAGGCTCAACATACCCACACTGCAAAATCATTGTATTCCCATGCAATTTTCAAAAATGTGAACTTCTTTCTCCTAATGCATTTGTTCTGACACTTCTGCCAGCACATCCAACTTCATTTTCTTACTTCTCCTTGCATTGACTGCCATCCTAGGCTTCTTCATAAGAAGTCTGTATTTGAGGTTGATAAGTGTTCTGCTCAACTTCCTATTTTTCCTCTTTAGCTTCCTATTTTTCTTGTACCATAATCCTAGGTGCAGTATTGTGTTGTCATGAATGGCTCTGTCCAGCTTGTTCTGTTCCCTCAAGGTTTCATTTTCTTTTTGAATGTGCCTGTTCAAAATCTCTAACTCAAATATTTCTTGTTTGAGAGAGCTAGTCAGAGGTTCTTGTGGATTGACAGGTTGCTCTAGATTGGTTGAGGATCCTGGATCCATTGAGGTATCCTTTCTCTCTAATGACTCTATGTAGTCATATATTTTTTGTTGTACTGGATCTATGCCTGGAGAAGCTCTACTTGGGTTGCCTTCAAAATGTTGTGGAGGAGAGTTTTGTGGACTATGTTCAGGTGGAATACTGTCAAAAGATTGAACTGGGGTTTTTTCCTCTAAGTTTATGAACTAGGCTTCTTTTGATGTAACCTTCCTCACCTTACCTCGGAGCCTAGAGCTCCTTCTCAGGTTTTTGGAAGCTTATGGTTTCTTCTCTTGTGTCCTTCTTTCTCTTCCCTATCTACTTCTTTTTCTTGATTTGCTCCTTAATCTTGGTCATTCTTTCAGAGAGTAATTGTTCATCTTCTTGTGGTGATGAAGGTTCAGGAATGTCTTCATTGTTTTCTTCAGCTCTCTCTTTCAATTTTCCTTTTTGTTTATTCTGCTTTCTAACCTCTGGTTTAGAAGTTGTCTCTGCATCATTCTTTTGTGAGGAGGTTCCAGATTTATTTTGAATGTTACTGCTTTCTCCTCCTACTTTTCTTAACATGACTTTCCTCTGGTGACTCTGGAGCATCCTGGAAAAAATCTCTTACCAAGAAATCTTCCCATGTCTCCCCTACAATTTTTAAATGGAATTCAACTAGTATTTTCACTAATCCATGATGATACATAGTTGTTTCTATCGATTCAATTTTCTTTTGGACATTTGTAGCCATCCTTCTCGGACTGTTTAAAAGGAAGAAGGGAAGGTTTATGGTTCCATTTTCTAAAAAAGTCATTAATAAGCATATATGGTAAACATGCATAAACCCAAATCTTCCTTCACATGTAATGAATTTTTGCAATATTAATAGCATATTACTCCATTTGTTCTTGAGTGCTGAAATAGGAAATCCCTTCCTAAATACTGTAACATCCATACCTGGGTTTCTAAGGATCACTTTCCAAGATTCACCATGAAATTCTTTGTTTTTAAACCATCTTTCCCCTTGTCTCAGCAGCTCTATTGCTTCTGCTATGAAGGATTCTGTTGAGTCTTGAAAATGTCATTCATTTCCATTACACTTTCACTATTATGTCCATTATATCACCTCCATTTCACCTCTATTTCACTACTATGTCACCACATTCATCCCACTTTCATTGTCATTGGGCTACCTTTATGTTTTTCCAATCTTTATTAATTCTAAGCCTTTTAAGTGAATTTATGGTTAAAAATTAGGAAATAATGTGCATATGCTTATACCTAACAATGGGTTGAGATTGTTGACATGTGTAGGTTGAAAGGAGGCTTCTAGAAGACCCTTATGTGGCACTCTAAGGCCAAATTCGAATTTGAGTGGAAAGAATCATGGGATCATGAGGATATGTGTCACATCTCCTAATTTTATTGTAACTCTAAAAATACATGTGTCTTATCAGTTCCTATTTTGATTAGGACTCTAGAGGTAGAGGGAGAGATTCATGGATTATCATTAATGAGATGACTCTCATCTTTTTGTATAAATAGGAGATCTCTCTCCTTCATTAGTTAGTTCTTAAGCTTAGCTTATGAGAGTCTCTTTTTAGCCTCTCTTTAGTCTTTCCTTTAGCTTGTTAGTCTCATGGCTTTTGAAAGCTTTTGTACTTTGCACTTTTGAAGAAATTGAATAAAGCTTTGATGTTCTCAACATGGAAGGAAATGTGAAGTAGATGTCATGGAGCACATTAGGATGTAAGTAGATTAGATTTCATTTTGTAAATATTGCTTTGTAGAATGTAAGGTAGATTAGATTTTCATTCATGCAATTTTAAGTATGCTTTGATTTTATAGGTAGAAGGGGGGCCCTGCCTTGTACAGTTTGAATTATTGCATTTTATTTTCTCCCGGGATTGTGTGTTGTATTTGCTTTAATATCTAATGGTAGTTGCAGTTGTCTTATTCATAGTGCTGCCCTCTTTACTCTGTTTTTCTAGAATAGTTTTAGTATAGTTTTACAAGTTGGATGCTAACTAATTTATGCTCTCTTTATCATGAATGGCTTATTTTTCAAGAGAACAGAACATTGATTAATTGCAGCTTGTATTTAAGTAGACTTGGCTTGTGATACTAACACTTTTTCCACTTGTTACACATAATCACATATGTAGGAAGCAGTATGATGGAAAAGGCTTAGTAGTGTTACAATTTGTCAAATAGAGTAGATTAGAGTTTTTATCAATTCTTGGATTTGTCTTCAGCTACCTTCTAATCGTGTTTTATGCAATGGCGGTAGAAGCAGGGAGTTAGAAGGAGATCATCACTAAAAACAATCCTTGAAGTGATTTTCTTATTTCTTTTATTTGCAGCAGTATGGATAGAGACTAATGCCATTGGATTGTGGTCATT
>APFE030317143.1:970-35256 GCA_000404065.3 Pinus taeda | reverse complement strand
TATGTTGAAGCAGGGAGTTAGGAAGAGTTGAACATTATAACTGGTCTTTAAAGTGGTTTTTCTTACTTGTCACCTTAGAGCTTGATTACTTTTTGGACTTATTCTTAATCGTGCTTAACATAGTACTATATGTTGAAAGCAGAAGGTTATGAAGAGTTGAACATTATAACTTTATAAAACAACGAAGTAAGAAAGAGGTTAACTAAGCACATATAGTGCACCACACTTCATCAGTTTACGAACCCCGGGTTGACAATTAATACTAGCAATTTAGATAACACTAAATTGACTAAACAGATTCTATGACTACAAATTTGATATCTCCTATCTCCACTTCTATGTCATCAAATGGCTGTGCAAAAGACTTGGTAATTTCCTTGTGGTAGCTGTCAAATTTCTCACTAAAATTTAACCATCCGACCTTCTATAACATCCCTTTAAGTTGTGGATACCCCTCCATGTACTTTACCCCTACGGTCTTTGTCCTGACAATAAGCCCCATATCCCCTGTTTTCGGTTAACCTTCAAAATTACTCTCATTGTCTATAAAACGAGTGTTATTTAAGAAATCGAATGATTGTGTGTATGGAAATGGAATTACTGCGTATATATGAAAATGGAAAGACTATGTATATGAAAAGACTGCGTGAATATGAGAGATAAACTTAAGATTTTGCATGCAATAAATATACAGTAAGGGTTTAGAGAGTCATACATAGGTAGGTCACATCATCATCTTGACCGTTAACAGGTGGAGTTGTGGAGGACCATTTGAGTGCAGGTTATGGAGTTTCAAGCAGAGATTTGTTATTAAAGAATCATTGAGACCGTTTGTTATTAAAGATGGAAGATATGGCGAAGACATAGTGGCAGTCAAATCAAATGATGGTTGATTAAGGAGACATGTGATTATATATACTATACAAACTTGTGTTTTCAAATTGATTTTTGAAATAATTTTTTGCATTTACCTTTGGAACCTTTACATTTCGTCTTCTAATTATTATTATTATTATTATTTTTTTATTTTTTTTCTTTTTTTCTTTTTTTTTTAATGTTGATCCATAGGTACTTTGAGAATGGTTGTTCTTCAAAAGTTGGTTTTTCTTCAATTCCCTACATACATTATTTTATTATGAGTTGTACACTTGTGCCTGAACTAATAAACAAATTGTCACTGCAGAATCAGATTAGCTGCAGAACATGAAACAGAAAGTGAAATATGGCTTATGGATCATGAATGAAATGGAGTGGCTATGTAAGTGAAATGAAATGAGATGTAAGACAGGATGATAAATGAAATGAAGATGGAATGAAAACTATAAAAGGAAAAATTAAAAAATTTATTGATGAAATATGACAATGGGATGAAGTGAAACTACAAAAATAAAACGGCGTGAGGTGAGATGAGATGATGAATTTTGCAGAATCTAAACTGCAGGGTGACTGTAGCTTTTTCTCACTACTTATTACAGAAAGAAAATGGAAAATATAGGGTGTCAGAAACCTCTCATTTTCACCCTGTATTTTCTGTATAAGTATGCCAATCAATGATTGGTTTTCAACCTTATACAATTTATTTGTTTTTTTTCTTTTTTAGGAAAAATAAAGACTAAGTTAGTGGAGAAGAAGAATTATTCTTCATTGGCTTCATTTCAGAATTGTCTTGGAAAATCTTAATGAACTCCTCTTTTGAAATTGGTTTCTGATATATCTTTAATCTATGACCATTCATAAGAAGAGGAGTTTTACTTTCATCTATTGTTCTTATCCTCACTGCTCCATTACTAAAGACTTTTTCAATCTCATATGGCCCAAGCCAATGAGTTTGAAACTTCCCTTCAAAATCTTTAAACTTTGAATCAGACAATAGCGCCCAATCTCCCACTTGACACCTCTTGTCCTTGATATATTTGACATGCCATTTAGCCCTTTGTTTTTGGACTATACTAGTCCTTTGAACTGCCTCTTGCCTGATTTCATCAAGTTCATTTAATTGCTCTAGCCTATGCTTTTGTGCCTCTGATAAATCTAGTCCCAGTTGGTCTGCCATCTTGAAAGTTCTGATTTGGAACTCTATAGGGAACATGACTTGTTTCCCATAAACAAGTCCATAGGGTGTATGTCCCATTGTGTTCCTCCATGTAGTTCTGTAGGCCCGTAAGGCTTCACGAAGCCTTTCTACCCAATCTCTTCTATGTAGATGCACAATCCTGGTGAGAATTCTTTCAATCACTTTATATGTAGATTCCACTTGACCATTTGCTTGTGGATGATAGGGAGTAGATTTCCTATGTTTGTACTTGTATTGTTCCACAAGACCTTCCACCATGTTACATGTAAATTGAGATCCCTGATCTGTCACAATTTCTCTTGGAACACCAAAATGAGTGAAGATGTCCTCAAAAAGAAAATTAACTACAGGTTTTTCATTAGCAAAAGTAATGCTTTTGGCTTCTACCCATTTAGTGACATAATCAGTGCATACTAATATATACTTTTTTTGCTTAGATGGAGGATTAATTGACCCAATAAAATCTAAGGCCCACTTTTCAAAAGGTTCGATGAGTACCTGAATTTGTAATGGAATTTCATTTCAGGGAGTAGGTTTCCCTACCCTTTGGCAGCTGTCACATCTCCTGACATATTCTTTAGCATCTTTGAAGATGGATGGCCAATAATATCCTAAAGAAAGGATTTTATAGGTTGTCTTCTTGTCAGCAAAGTGTCCACCACACAGCTCATCATGACATGCCTTGAGAATCTTGGGCATTTCATCTTCCCTGAAACACCTTCTGATTGTAAGATCTGGGCCTGTTTTATACAATTCATTAGTGATCCATGAATATATTGCACTTTCCTGAATAATTTTTCTTTTCTCTCTAGGAAACAAATGTGAAGGTAACTTTCTTGTGACCAAATAATTCGCAATATTTGCAAACCAACGAGTTTGAGTAGTTACTGCCAAAAGATATTCATCACGAAACTTATCTTCAACTGGAGAATCTTCTTTGATATTCTAAATCCTAGACAAGAAATCAGCAACTGTGTTTTGTTTTCCAGGTCTATCTAGCACAATAATGTTGAATTCTTGCAAAAGTAAAAGCCATCTTGTAACTCTGCCATTAGTAATAGGTTTATTCATTAAATATCTAATCACATAGTGATATGTATGAACAAAGGTTTCATAGCCTGTTATATAGTGTCTGAACTTGTTAATTGCATGAACAATAGCTAAAAACTCCTTTTCAACCACAGTATAATTTAACTTAGTGGGAGTCAAATTCTTACTTGTATAGTAGATGGCATAAGGAATCAAATCTTTTTGTCCCAATACAGCTCCCAGAGCTGTATCTGAAGCATCCATTGAAATATAGAAAGGGAGTTTCCAATTTGGACCTCTTAAAATGGGTGCTTCGGAAATTTTTGTTTTTAAGGTTTCAAATGCCAATTGGCAATCAAAATTCCAATTGAATTCACAATCTTTGGTAAGTAATTTGAAGAGTGGGGATGCTATTTTAGTGAAATTTTCTATAAACCTTCTATAGTATCCTGTAAATCCTAGAAAACTTCTAACATCTTTTTGGCAATTTGGAATTGATAATTTAGAGATGACTTCAACTTTGGATTTGTCAACTTTAATCCCATCTCCTGAAATGTGATGTCCTAAAACAATACCTTCTATAAACATCATAAAACATTTTTTATGGCTTCGTGAAAGGTTTGTTTCTTTACATCTTTTAAGAACTTTTTCCAAATTTTCCAAAGCTTCTTCAAATGTAATTGCATAGACAGTAAAATCATTCATATATACCTCTACACAATCATGTATTAGATTAAAAAATCCCTAGTACCGCTCTTTGGAATGTTGCAAGTGCATTACATAACCCAAAAGGAAGTACTTGGTAGGCATAAGTTCCCCATATACAGGTAAATGTGGTTTTATCCTGATCTTCAGGTGCTACCTGAATTTGATTATAACCACTAAAACCATCCAAGAATGAGAAATACTTCTTACCTGCTAATGTATCTAACACTTGATCTAAAAAAGGCAAAGGGAAATGATATTTAAGGGTTGCTTTATTCAGTTCTCGATAATCAATGCACACCCTTCATTTACCATTCTTTTTAGGCACAATTACCAAAGGAGAAACCCATTGGCTATCTGAAATTGGGTAAATGAAGTTTACATTCAGTAATTTTTGGAGCTCTTCTTTCACAATCTCCCTAAGATTTGGATTCATCCTTCTCTAAGGTTATCTGATAGGTCTACAATTTTCCTCAATGTAGATGTGATGGATACAAGTCTTAGGATTAATGCATTTCATGTCGATGTATTCCCATGCAAATGCAGCAAAACCTTTTTGTAAAGTTTTGATTAGCTCTTCTTGTTGTAGTTTCTCCAAATTTTTGTTTATGTTCAATGTCCTACCTGGAAAAATTTCATTTGTAGAGCTAACAAACTCTTCCATAGAATAGAGAGACATCTGCCTAGATGACAAATATTCAACATTAGATTTTTCTTGAAATTGCTCATGATCATATTCTAAAGATGATTCAAAATTTTCTAATGTATTTAAAATTTGACTATCTTCACTAATATCTAAAATAGTAAAGAGAGGTTGAATATCATCTTCATCATCAATCCATTCTTTGTCATCTATTTCTATGATTGCTTTTGCTGGAGGATATGATGAAAAGGAAAATAGGGGTATAACAAATTTCCCCTTTCCATTTCAATAATATATCTTGAGGCCTGTGGGTTATGGCCCACAAACCCTTATTGGAAGCGCTCATAAGGCTTTAAGCCTTTAAAATCATGGACCATTTAACATATCGGATCCTTTACACTATCGGGAGCATTTAAATATGCGTTTAGCCTTAAAAACCCGCTTTTACCATAAAAACCCCAATCCAATACATATATCGGAAATAACGGGAACAAGGGAAATACAACGAAAAACCCCATTGGAACCCTTGGCTGGATCTCAAATATTATAAGCCCACCTCTATAAATATCGCGGGTCTGTTCCTTTGTACCATTCTGCAGCGCCACTCCAACCTTCGATCTCCGATAGTGATCGCTTCGATCGTCGATCATCGACTATCAGCGATATCGCGTAATCGCATATCGGCATTCCATCGCATTGTCTGCCGCGCTCTCCATTTTCCGATCACCGATCAGTCAATCTCTGCCATCCAATATTTCTTCATATCAACGATCAATATTCGCTCCGAAAATCAAACAGTCTATTGATCTCTGACCGTCGATCACTTCGCTCTAGATCCAACGACTGTCAGGGATTTCGGGTGCAAGACTAGCGCGAGGGTTAACCATCCGAAAGGTGGTTTCCTCTCTCCTCCCTGCTGCCATGTGTCTTCCGCTGAGTAGAATCGGAGCTAATCAGAAAATACCACTTATGGTATTTCTTCCACCCGAAATCCACTTCAACTGTTGCGAAACTACCTTTCTCGCATATTAACGCTCCACAGTTTACCCACGCGATAACCATTGATCTTGCCTTTGATCTGTCGATTGGATGGTCGACATCCATTTCCTTCACCATATTCCCTTAACTTGATTCCACTTGTCTTTGATGGATTTTATGCTAAAATCCCAATTATTCTGCCACTCTCCGTTAACACACAAACACTCATATAAACAATATTTCGTAAACAATGGATTGTCGTCGATCCTACAGTGATCGATAGTCGATCAGTAATCTACTAACACTCTATTCAAGTCATCATCCCATATATATACAGATAGCTCAAAAAGGCCTAAATGCTCAAATACACGAATTTCACACAATACGCATCTTTTTGTTATTATACACAGCATAGTTACATTCTAAGGCATTCTAACCTTAGTAACAGGTTCTCCCTCGACTACATTGTGAATACTCTTCATTTTACACTTTCTATCTATGACTTTATGTCTATCACTGAACACACAGGCTCATATAGATATATATATATATATATATATAATATATAATTATATTAAAACATTGATCGGATCAACTGGAAGGATCCGATCTAATGTTACATTCTAAGGCATTCCAGCCTTAGTAACAGGTTCTCCCTCGACTACATTGTGAATACTCTCCATTTTACACTTTTTATCTATGATTTTTTGTCTATCACTGAACACACAGGCTCATATATATATATATATAAAACATTGGATCGGATCACTGGAAGGATCCGATCAATCCTTTCCATGAAACACTCAACAAATCCCTAGATTCTCTCTACATGCATACATATATGGCAGTATTATATTTAATAAAGTCTTCGAGAGACTTATCCATTCCATCATTTAAGCTCATTTTTAATGGAAATGTCCCTTGTTTTGCTCGATGGTCCACATTGTCCTCCTTCTCCGCTTTGGCTTCCTCCTTTAATTAAGGGGGGTTAGATGCTCCTGCATCAGGATATAAAGTAAATTTTTTTGATGAATTACCATCAGAAATATACATGTCACCAAATCCACAGCTAATAAAAGCATCAGTTGTGGTCAACCAAGGCCTTCCTAATATGAGTTGATGTCCTCCTAGATTTTTCTTGGGAGTTAAGATCATGAAATCAATAGGATATTCCCAAGAATCTAAGGATACTGAAATATCTTCTAACACTCCATTTGGTTTGATTACTGATCTATCTGCTAGTTGTAGTAAGGTAGGTGTGTAGAGAAGATTAGGAAGCTTGAGCTACTCCATAGTTTGTTTGCTCATGATGTTTATTGCTACCCCTAAGTCAATCAATGTATTTGGAATTTCAACTCCATTGATATGTGTTTTCACAATTGGACTTCCTGGATCCACATATTTTTGTATGGAAATTTTTCCCATCATTATGACGGTTATTTTTCCTACTAGGTGAATTCTTTTTGTTTCCTTTGTTTTTCTTCCTGGTTTCTTTATGCTCAACTCCTTTATTGTTTTGGCTAGAATTGGAATTTATTTATTGGCTTGTAGCAAAGGGATTTTGCTACAGTCATTCTTCAATTCATCTAGAAAATCATAATTGGGAAAAATAATTTGCTTTTCTATTCCTCTATCAATTTGTAATCTTTCAGGAAAAGGAGGTGTAGAAGTAGATGTTGGTTGCTCATTAATAGGAGTTGTGTTCACTGATTCTTTTTGTTTTTCTTTTTCAATGTTTTGTTTTGGAGAGATGTTCCCTCAAAACTTGTATTGACCTTTACAGAATCTTCCTCATAATTGTCTTGTTCTTGAATAACTACAGAGGTCTTTCCTTTTCTAATATCCTACCAGATCTCAGTTGAACATCATTAAGATCTAGAGGAGTAATCATATAAGTTGGAAATTGTTGTCCTTCTACCATGTAAGCATTCTGAGGGTTTTTATTGTTGGGGTTTGGTAATGGTTGGGCAGGTAGATGATCTGGTTTCTGTTGAAATGGCAGTAAGAGTTGAGGATTTTGGTTTTGTTGTGGAGATTGTTGTGGAAAGGGTAATGAAAGTTGAGGGTTCTGATTTTGAAGTTGTGGCTGCTAATCTTTTTGTTGAATGTGTGGGGGAGGATAACTCTGATATGATGGAGGATATTGATAATATTGAGAAAATATCGCATAAGGATTTTGTACTCCTTGTGCCCACGATTGAGATTGAGATTGAGGTTTAGGTTGAGGCTAAGGTTGCTACTAAGAATTCCAATTTGGTGGGGGCTGAAGATACATTTGATTGTTAAATCCCTGATTTTGTGGCGCCTGCCAAGGTATTCTAGCAACAAAACAAAGAGGTTCTGCAGAATTTGGGACCATTTCCTCTTGCAACAAAACAAAGAGGTTCTGCAGAATTTGGGACCATTTCCTCTTGCAACAAAACAAAGAGGTTTTGCAGAATTTGGGACCATTTCCTCTTGCAACAAAACAAAGAGGTTCTACAGAATTTGGGACCATTTCCTCTTTAAAGACGGCCTTAAGACTTGGAATTGAAGGACAACCCATGGTCTCATGCCTTTCTGAGCAAATCATACAAGTTTCTACAACTTTTGCATCTAAAGGGCATTCTCTTAGAGCATTTTTTTTCCTGCATTTTGGACAAAAAGTGGCTAAAGCATCAACCTCGGTTTTCTGCATGTTTTGTAATTTAAGGGTGTCTATTTGGTCACTAAGACTCCCTAGAATGTCAGTTTTAAATTCATCAAGCATATTACCAATTTATGCCCTACTTACAGATCCATTTGCAGATTTGTTTACTCTAACAAGAGAAGGATCTCTTGGACCTTTCCCAGTTTTAGATTTCCCTCTTGAGAGATGAACACATAATTCCCCTATATCATTTAATGGAAGTTGAGAGATATCTCCCTTCCCCATCATGTTAAGGATATCTATCCACTCATCTCTAATGGCTTTTAATAAAAGAGCTTTCAAGGTATCTTCATCTAAATTGTCCATTTTTGCTCTTTTCAAATTATAGTTGAATTTCTCAATCAAATCCTCCAAGTTTTCATCCTCTCTTTGCATCATTTTGAACACTTCATCTTTGTGATTGGTAGGCATGCAATAATCCAAGTACCTATCCAAAAACGTTTTTTTCATGTCATTCCATGTTCTAATGGACTGAGTGACTAACCCCATGAACCACTTCAAAGCAGCTCCTTTTAGTGTTGAAGGAAACAATTTGAGTTTTTGAGAGTCTTCTAGATAGTCATAGGTTCTGCACAAGACTTCAAACTCAAATAAGAATGTTTCAGGATACTCACTTTTTAACCCATGGAAGTTTGGGAGGACAAAGGGTGATATATTTTTCATTGTGGCATTTGTTTCCTCATCCACTATAGAGAATCCAAAAGAATTATCTATTTCCCTATTTCCTCTGCCTCCTCCATTATTTCCTCTACCTCCTCCATTGTTTTCTCTACCTCTTCCTCTACCCTCTCCAAACAAACTGAATTCCCCATCTTCTCCTTCTGTCATTATAGTTTCCTCAGAGTCAGTATAAGGTTCAACCTGCAAGGTTAATTTCTCCTCCTCTGGTTCTTCTATTAATGGGATATGGGAGAGAGGTTCTACTTCTTCTTCCTCACCAGGTATTCCTAATTCTTCAACTAAAATGTGACGTCCTGTGGAGGTGAAAAAGGCTTTTCCTGTTGTTGGAGATTCAATATTTTTCTCCTCTAGGACTAACTTGGTAGATGAAGTAGGAGATTCTTTTGATTGAATTTTTGCCTTTGGAATTTCAGGTGTTTTATGGTTGGGAGTATGAGTTTTGGATGGAGGTGTATCTTTCCTTGTTCTTGATGGAGTAGGTGGTGTTGTAGGAATTGAACTACTGCCCCTAGCTATAAATCTACCCCTAGAGTGTCTTTCTTTATGCATATAATTTTTATTTTTTTTAATGTAAGAGATAAGGCTACCTAGCTACACTTCCCCGCCAATGGCTCCAAAATGTTTGGTCAATTTAGTGTCTAAATTGCTCTACATAAATTATTAATTCGTATATCGTAAATTGATGAAGTGTAGTGCATTATTTGTGCTAGCTAACCCTTCTTACTTCGTTGTTTTTATGTTTTATGTTGTTTTGGGGGGTTTTTGGTTTTTTAATTCCTAATGATTTACAATGTAAATGATCATAACTAAATCTAACTTTCATAAAGACTGATCAAAATCTAAAAATGAAAACAGAGCTAAGAAAGAAGTGAAAACAGAGCTAAGAAAGATTTGGAAGCAAAGCTAGGAAAGAAATGAAACAAAGTTTCTATTCTTATTTTACCATTATTTCCAAATCATGAATTAAAACTGAAAGTGAAATTTGCAATTGATGTCTAACTAATTACAGAAATAAAATTAAATGAAATACTTGGTTACTTTACCTCTCAATTTTGGGAGAAAGTCTCCTTGGGATGACATTTGAGTAATTTTGTACTTCATTAATCTAAGAGAAAGCAAATACAGAGATGCAAAAATAACTCATTGGATAAATGAAATGTTCAACCACTTAGTTAAGGATGAATTATCAACTTGAAGGTTTTTCCATAAACATTCATTAACACCATGAGTTAGTAAACTAAAAATGAAATGGCAAAGACACTAAATGACATTGATCAGTGTAATTGAGAATTTAAACTAGCAAAACAGTGAATGAAGTAAACTATCCAACAATGTATCCTTATCATTCTTCAATCCTACTCTCATCTTGAAACAAGGTTAGTTTTTAATTGAAGAAACAAGATTACACCATTGAATTCTATCTTCTAAACTACTGATAAAAACTAAAAAAGAGATCAAGCTAATGGAAACTACTTCTAAATTATAAACATTGTTAATAAGAAAATGATGGAAATTTCATTATAAACACTTTTAGTAAGAAAATGATTATAAACACTATTTTAGAAAGAAAATGATGAATTTACAGTTAACAAGAAGAAGAAAAATAAAATGAAATGAAACCTTCTTCAGTGCAGGGGCCCTCTGCAACTGATTAGGCTACACTTGCTCAATCAACTCCAAGAAAAATCCTTCAGATGTTCATAAAAACATGCGGCCTTCTCATATTAAAATAGGGACACAAAATGCCCAGAAATTACAGAGTCTAGAACTTCGATTTCACAATAAACCTATTACTCTTACTACTCACGTCTTCAGTTCTTTACACATGTATTTATAAGCCGTTTGTGGAGAAAAGCATGCTACAGCCAAACACGTAGAAGGCAGATATGCGGATTTTCTTCCTCGGTTGCTGGAGACATAAATCCAAGACATGGTGGTTGTTGGATTCGTTTGTACAGGTGGCTGTTGGAGTCCGTAGGTATAGGTAGTTGCTCCGGATAACACTTCCCATCACTGTGAAACACATTAATTAACCACGAAACCGAGTCCTGTTACCTTCAACCTCTTTGTGTTTGACTTATACATTGACCGTAGTCTTATGCCATCTTCTTTGTCGACCTGGGCTGAATGAATAGGACAGGGTCCATGTCATGATGATTTCCAAGCTACCCATGTGGCTAGTTTCTCCATCTGACACCCGAAACCTGTTAGAGCATGAAGGTAGCTGCGAAACAGCCAATTAGCTGCAGAATAGGCTGCGTTCCGTAGCTAATATACAAAAATTCATTCAAACAGCAAAACATAAAAGCATAATAAGTAAATCACTAAATGTCCTCCTCAAAACAATATATATATCGGTTATTGGGGATGAGAATGCATCTTTCTTATGGAAAAAACAAAGAAAAGGAATGAGAAGAGTTGCTAGGGAAAGAGTAATTTTGAGGCTCAACAATACCCTTTTCATAACCATCCACCTTAGTCCTATGAAGGTACAACCATTACATACCCATAAGCATAATGTACGAACCCAATGGAAGCACATTCAAATGCACTTATGTAGGCATACCATTAAGCTCAAATGCATAAGATCTTACCCAATGATGAACTCTTTTCTTAGTACCTGTAGCCAACTGCACCAACCAAAACTCTGCATGCACTTCTTTTTTCAAACCACACTTATCCACTACATCAAGGTTAACATAACTATAATTAGATCTAGGGTCAATCAAAATAGAAACAACTCGATTACAAAGCTTACCTTCCATCTCAATAATAGATGCCTAATGATCTTCTTGTTTGTTGTCAAATGCTGCATAGATCTGAGGAATGATCTTCCCAACATCCCTAACTCTTTGCACCTCCTGAGCACTTTAGATCTAAGGCCTACCATCTTGATGCAATGGAAAATCCTTCTTGCGCTGATCTTTGCCACATATCCAACACTGCAACTGTCCACTACCTTTGTTCTATTTCTATCTAGGATGAGGTCCATGTCCCTTCTCAACTACATTAAACTTCTTGTAAGGAGCCACATTCTCTTTCTCACCTACATCCTAAGGTATTCCCTGCTTTGGTGGCCATTTACCTTTAGTCTTGTCATTCCCTTTCCAACCCTGCTTAAACTCGGTCTTACACTTCAATTGCTCATAACAGTGCTTCAACTTTCTAATGACTTCTTCCAGTGACCAAGGCTCATCATATTCAATCCAATGCTTAAATGCTAATGGAAATCCACCAATAAATCCTTGAACTTTGGTTTTCTCATCCTTAAGATATGACACATACCTCAACAACTCCAGGAATTTAGCTATGTATCCCTCAACTATCATTGTTCCCATCTTTAGCTCATAAAACACCTAGATTTTACATCATAGTACCTTTCTGATAAATAGTTCTTCCTGAAGAGTCTCTTGAATTCATGCCAAGTCAACTCCTTTGTCCTGATGCCTCTGACATGCTTCACATGTTCGCACTAGATGTCTACTTTACCTTTTAGACTGAAATAACTATCATGGCATTCATGTTCTTTGTGTAATAATGTAGCTCAAAGAAATTCTTTATCCCAAGTAATCATGCCTCTGCATCTTTGTGTTTCTTTAACTCTCCATCAAATGTAGGTGGCTTGGCTTTCTTGAACTCACTCAGAAAATATCCCGTATCACTCCTCCTGTAAGGATGATAGAGATGATGACCATGATAACTATCTGAACCAGAACAATAGTAGAACCCATATCCACTGCTTCTCCTATTAGGTGTATCCAAGAACCTACCATCTCTGACTATGTCATCCCTATCTGACATGTGCCCACCATGAGACCTACTGCTATATGCCCCATTAGTCTTATCCTCCTGTCCATAATTGATCGTGGTTGTCTGTGTCTTTGCATGTCTGACAAACTCTAAAGGACAACTGCATGGACCTTTGCATGTTTATCCTGGGCCCTGGCAATTATTTCTTGTGACTAAATGATCTTGTCATTATCTGCTTTGCAACTTAGGATTTATGCCTTAACTTCTCAATGTGTCTACTATGTCTAGAGAGTACCCCTCTCTTGGCTACTCATTTGATTTGTAAGGAGAGCCTTGTGAACTATAATCCACCATTTTGATAGTTATCTTTGAAATATTCTTCCTACAAACATACCATGTCAAGTAAACCAAATATAAACATAATCAACATAACTCAATGATGTTCAGAGTAGGTTATCACATTTGCAAAATCAGTCCATATTAACATGATACATGTATATACATAATCATATCAATATACCAACATCATGCACGATAACACTAATTGCATACCATGACCTCATGCACAACAACCATAACCATTACAATGCATGCATAACAACCATATAGGCAACTGACATGCATGCACAATAAACACATTCTACCCATCAAGTCCAATTATTTGAACCATGCTCTCATACCAATCTATAATCCACTCCTCCCACATTTACCCACTTTCATTGGCCTATCAGAGTAAACATGATCTAAGGGCTACTATGACATGACTCAACCTCCTAAGTACAGTTAAGGAAGCAAAATCGACAAACTAGAACCTTACTGACCTTCCTCAAGAACTACAGGACATCCAAGAGCCAAACAACCACTCCCAATGTGCAAAAACTCAGTTGGAATGTTTTCTCAGTGACCTGGGCTCCCAACCACATGCATGAAAAGGCCTCCATGTGGTTGAGGGCCTCCAACCACATGCATAAGCCTACTAGGGTGCGATTATGACCCAAATTCCTCATTTCAATGGGCGTGGTCCCGGATTCTAAGCCTAAATTCCAGGTCAGCCTCCAGACCATTATCCAAAACTCAATGAGACTTTACAGAATGATAAATAACATCGAGACAAACCATCCATGCCAAACTTGATCAAAGATTTGACCTAACTAGGCCTAACCATGATAGTCATTTCATCAAACAAATTGAGAACATGTAATCTACAAGTCATGAATTCATATTTGAACATAGGGGTTTGATACTTATCTAGGAATCATCAAGAAGGTCTAATGCCCTCTCATAATAGTTGCAATCACATCTGTTAGCTCATGCATTCAATGACCATTCATCAACTAATCAAAACATGTCAACAACCATAACTAAAACCTGTCATGAAACCAAGCTTATTACCAACATATAACCAGAATAATAACCATGATAGAACAACCATCAAAGCTACATAATAACAATTACAATTACTCATGAAATACAAGAGGAAAATAAATCTTATTAACATATACAAAATCCAACCAAGTCAGGGACTTCGACATATCACCTGACGATAGATTGCGTTGAACCAAATCTTTCTTTCAACTAATCACCCTCGTGTCATATTCCAAGAATGAATGTGGGGCTCAAAATAAAAACCACCAAACATTCCTGGAGATTAAACCACCTCCACCCTCATGCTCCCGTGATCCTACCAAAACCGGTCAAGATATCACACAAGCAAACCAATACATAAACAACCAGGGCTTCTTGGAGATTAAACCACCTCCACCCTTAGGCTTTACTGCAATCCCGCCAAAACCGATCAAGGAATTACTAGGCCCAAAACAAGCTTGGATGCCTCAGAATTTATTCACCAATACCTTGAGAAATTCGTATGTCTCCACCGTTAGGCTTTACCACAATCTCGCCAAAATTGGTCAAGAGATTCCTAGGCCTTATGGGAATTTTCCTGAGACCACCTCACCCAATTCCAAAAATATCCGACAATCCAAAGCTCAACCAAATAAAATAACCCCATCACACCATGGCTATCTGGAATGGCAAGGGAAGGCTAAAACCACTGTCACACCTTGCAAAACCCATGTCAATTATAGCAAGAGAACCAAATACGCACATGCATGTACCATGCATTCATAAACTAGCTAGGAAATCACACATGCAACCTATTCTGCCAGTATTCTTGTTGAAACTTCTTGATCCAACTTTTCCTTGCTTGTCCCTTGCTTTCCTTTTCCTTCTTGTCCTTTCTTTGCTTTCCTTTCTCCAATGCCAGAGTGCTCCAAGAATTCTCCAAGTGTGCAATAGTATGAGAGAATAAAGAGACCTCCAAGCTACTACTCACAAAAGGTTAAACTAGCAAAAAGCTGTGAACTAGTCCTCAAAAGCCTTTTTATTATTGAGGTCTCTATTTTATTCAATTTCCTCTATTTCAATTTTCCTCTCATTGAAACCTTTGACCTTTCATCTCCCATTTCTCCTATTTTCCTTTATTTTCATAAATAAAATGTTAATTAATGCGTCTTTTCCTTTGTCAATGCCTTTGCCAATTTCCTTAGCCTTAATAAACCAAATGAACACCCACTAGGATGTTTTGCCAAACATTTAGCTTGGAATACATGTCCCGTGACCTTGGTCTTATTTTGCCTTTATTAACTTTATTTCATGAACTTTTAACCCGTGGCTATTACAATTTGATACTTGTACTGTCATGTTTGTGGATGATTCCACTGTTATTTTTTCTATAACCCTAAAGGTTATTGCTAAGTTGCTTAGCTTACTGGTGTTTGGAGTGCCTATTCATGAGACTAAGGTCACAAATATGGTTAATAATTGGCCTTAGCAATCGATAATCTAAAATTGTTCTTTCTTGGCCCTAACTTAGATCCAAATTTCTTCCCACTAGATGTATATTTCTTGAAGCATGTCCTTGGGAACATGGTTTCAATGTTGTCCTTGGTTTTGGGTTATAAAAACAACTCAAAATAAGTGAGGCCATTCTAGCCCTAATGAGAAATATTTTATGTGCTCCTAGTTTTCTTTAAGTTGATTTTAATTTCACTCAATTCTTAGCTGAAGCTATCGATTTTCACTTAACAATCTTTAAAGGGGTCATATTGTTTCATTACAAGTCTTATTGGGTACATTTGATTATGTATTTTCAATCTGATTTCTTTGAGAAAGGGGGTTTAAAGTTAAAGAATAAGAATGAGAAAGGAGAGTTGTTGTCCATGAAAGAATGAACTTTGTTCCTATACCCTACACTACAACAAAACAGGAAATGTGCGCCAGATTTAGCACCAGATTTTAGTACATTTTTTTCTCAATTGAGATGAGCAGCCTGGCGCTAAATTTGGCTCTATTGTACAATTTTTAAAGCGTCCTTTTTTGCACCAAATTTTACATCTTTTTTACGCCAAATTTTCCATCATTTTTTGCATCATATTTTGCACCAAGATTTTCATTTGGTTTTACAACACATTTTGCTTCTAGTTTTGTGCCATATTTTGCATCATTTTTTCTTCCTCTTTTGTGTCATTCTTTGCTTCTAGCTTTGTTTCATAATTTGCATTGAGTTTTACACCATCTTTGGCATCTAATTTACTGCCTTTTTTTACATCTAGTTTGTGCCAATTTTTATATCTGGTCTTATGCCATTTTTGCTTCTAATTTTGTACTTATTTTTACATCTATTTTTGGGCCAGCTTTTCTGCCTTTTTTACACATTTTTTCCATCCAATTTTGCACCATATGTTGAATTTGATTTAGTGCCAAATTTTTCATGATTTTTGCACCATTTTTTGCATCCACTTTTGCATTTTATTTATCTCCCTATTTTGCACCATATTTTACATCTAATTTTGCATCATTGGTTACATCCAATTTAGCATAATTTTTAACGCTATTTCTTGCATCCTTTTGAGCATCTAAATTTGCATCCTATGTTGAACCATATGTTGCATCCACCTTTGCATCCCATTTTGTGTCTATTGTTATGTTCAATTTTGAGCCATTTTTTCATCTACTTTTGCATTTGTGTTTGCACCAAGTTTTGAATTATTTGTTGCACCTCATTTTACATCCAATGTTGCATCTCAATTTGCACCCAAATTAGAGCCATTTTTATGCCCATTTTTACACCATTTTTTCTTCTTTTGTGTCCAATTTTGCACCATTTTTTACGTCCAGATTTACATATTTTTTGGTATCTAATTTTGCATCATTTTTGGTCTCTAATTTTGCATCCTTTTTAGCATCCAAATTTTCATCCTTTTTTCTACCACATTTGCATCTCATTTTGCACCTAGATTTTTAGTTTGAATTTTCATATAGTTATGCATCATTTTTGACATCCTTGGTTTCACACTTTTTTAGTCCCATTTTGCATCTTGCTTTGTGTCTTTTCTTACATCCTTTTTGCACCCAATTTTGCATCCTAATCCTTTGCATCCTCATTTTTGTTTCCATTTTTGCATCCTTGTTTGCACCCAATTTGGTATCCTTTCATATGCCCTATTTTGTTCCCTTCTTTATGTCTAGTGTTGCACCCTTTTTTAATTTTACTTTAAAACCCTTTTTGTGTCATTGTTTGCATCTTCTTTTAATGGCTAGTTTAACATCCAATTCTACTCCCAATTTTGCATCCACAATTAAATCCACTTTTGACTTCTTGTTTAGAGTTTTACTTTTATTTCCATTTATGACCCCCTCTATGGGTTCATTTTACTAATTTCATTTACATAGTGAAATATATTAAAGTTTCTAAATATCATTTTGCTATAGGATTTAATGCATGGTTAGATGAACATAAAACCCTCTTAGTTTATCCCAGAAACCTAGGACAGACCAAGTAAGAGAAAGGTTGTTCTAAGGCTCAAGATTCTTAGTAGATCAAGATGTACAGTATAGATTAAGAAAAAGAGAAGGAATTCTTGTGAGTCCTCGCATGTAGGTCTTCTTGGCATTTTTAGTATAGCTAGCAAGTCCTCCTAGCTAGCTCCAAAGCTTGGTCCTACACATAAGAGAGAGAATAAAGAAACCTTCACAGCATAATATCTTGATAATCGAAACTATTAGAAACATATAAATATTATTGAATAAATAAATATAAACCAAAATCCCATACATTCATTAGTTAAATAGAATAAGTAAAGAATGAATAAAAACATATGGAAGGAAGAATAACTGATCTATATTAATAAAGGAGTTGGAGGAAAGTTACAACAATCAGAGGTAGTTGCAACAACACCTCCCCCAACTCCTAGCTCCAAAACTCTCCCTCTCAAGATAGATCTCAGCAGTGTGACAATACAAGAATTCCCATCATTTTTTCAATGGCCAGGCCTCCAATATATAGGAAAGTGAAGGCTATGAAGATTTTCCAAATTCCTCATTAGTTCAATTTAGGCAAAATCTTTTGGGTGAATAATGTTTCCTCATATTAAAATGGCATTTTCCACTTTTTAGATGCTTTTGTGCTTAGGAAAAGTCTTCCTCGTGCTTTATGGCTCTTTCCTACTTTTGTATGCTTTTATTTTTTAGGAAAAAGCTAAAGATGAGGATAAAGAGATCACATTCCACCATATGAGTTTCCGAAAGTGAACAAGAGTGTCAAATTCAAATTCTAGTTTGCTTATGTTTATTTTTATTTTTAATATATATTTAGTTTTAGTTTTTTTTTTTTTTCCAAAAAAATATATTTAGTTTTTGGTAATCTTTTCTATAAGAAAATTTATATTTTTTTTATAAAAATAGATTTTAAACATTCCATTCATGCTAAATTCTGATTTTATGATAGGATTTTAAATTATATATAAAATAACTTAATGCCATGTTTTGTGTACTAAGATGGGTATTATAACTCTCTTCCTTGCTAAGTTATAGAATGTGCTTGGGTTTTCTTAATGCAACAAAACTAATTATGTTCTTCATTATATCTTGAAATGTTCACCTTGACCTAATAGAACAATAAAGTTAAAATAGATTTGCCTTTTGTCTTTTTAGATATGTGTCCCCATTAATCTTGGTCTTAATAGATTTAATTGTCTTATGGTGACATTGAGTGGTCAACTTCCATTAGTTTGCATGCTTTATAGTTTTCTGTTAGTGACATTTTTTAGGCTTCATAATATGTTATTTAATTTATCAAATGTGTTATTGTCCATATTATTGTTAAATATTAATATTAAATATGTCGTTTTTTGAGCATGGTTTAGCAAAACGTTCCCAAAAGGTTTATAGATTGTATTTTATAATGCAATGATTTATTGCTTGATGAAATTGTTTTGGATATTTTTTTTAATGATTCATTGATTGATGAAATTGTTATGGATATTTCTTTTAGTATATTAAATTGTATGTGATAAAGTCAAAAGTCACCTCTTTTTTAGATTTTCATTAGCCAATTTCCCTTAAGACCATCAAGCTCACCATTTGGTCCCAAGTTAAGGAAATATAGGAGTCATGAAGTGGAATTGTCCAAGCACTTAAATATTGAGACATGTGTTTTTTAGTCACATTATACTTCCTTTCTGTGTAAATTCTCGATGAAAATAGTCTTGAACATGAGGGCCCTCAATAGTAAAGGAAAACAAAGACTCCTAAAAGAAAAATGGTACACAAAGCACCCATCAATAATGTTGATATGAGAAACAAAAATATTAAGTGAGGTTCTACCTCATATAATTAACAAATGGGGGAGGAATTTCCAAGTAGTAGTGATTGATGCTTAGAGATACTTGGGTGGAATGGTTATTATTTAAAATGATCAATACATCAAGGTTACCAATATGTTTACCTTTTTTCACATTATGACAATACAATTTTAGTTAGTTGACATCGAGGACTACTACCATGTATCCAATGTCTATAACTCCAATATCACAAATGGAAAACCTCTATTTCTCAATTCTATTTCGAGCACAAGTAATCTATACACCCCATCTCCCTGGATTATTGGGAGTGACTTCAATATTATCAACTGTCTCGAGGAAAAGAAAGGATGAATCACAATGTTTAACGGGATATTTTTTAAGCTATACCATTAAAGATATAAAGTAGTCTCCATTAAAGTTGTCAAGCAATGAGTCTCTAACTCACACATGTGGATCAATGAGATGTAATACATGTGTGTGTGGTGACTAGCTTAATACACTATTCTAATAACTCCACAAACTTATGTATTTCACTCTGTCACATAAATTGACAGTAGTGTGGCATAAGTAAACCAAGAGTAGACATGAAACCCTTAGGCAAAAAACATTCCCGAGATCCTCAATTATGTGCTTAAATGATGAAGTGAAAATGCAAGGGAAAAAGAGGACTTCATGATTTAACCATCACAAACATGTGATCAAGTGTGACTAGGAGTGTATATATTCATATATTTTCCAAAGAGGGAGTGAATACATGAGTTACCATTCATTGGGCCTTATTTTTCTTTCTTTTTCTTTTTCTTATATATAGGACTTAGGGAATAAGTTTTTCATAAGTTTGGCACAACTCATAGATATAAAATTTACATGAATTTTCACTTCAACCTTAGAGTTTAGACTTAGATAAATCAGTATAGTGTATCTTTAATGATTTTGGCTTTCACTTTTTTATTTTGTTTCATCATAAATGAAAAAAGGGGAAATATTTTGCCACAAATCTATGAATGCTTAATCATAAAGACGTCAAGTGATGAAAACAAATTAATATGTTATTCTCTATGAAAATGATGGGTATTCTTGAGAAAATCTTATGCTTGTACTAGATGTCTCCTCTATGGTTGAGAGGGAGTGAAGGTAGACACCATATTATCCGTGTGTCATGTACTATGGCCAGGACTAACAGTCGTAAGCCTAATAAAGACACCAGTAGGGAGAATGGTGGATTGGATAAACATCTGGGACCAATATTCTTTGAGAATTTGGATTTTGACTAGGACTAACCGCCATAAGTCAAGTACATTAATCCAAGGTAAGAATAGTCATGAGGATTGACATTTCCTGGTGTCAAATATTATGATAGTGGATTAGGAAATGATCATGTGAGGACATACCTTGTGAACATCCTGGTGGGGTAAGTTCCTAGAGAGGCAGTGGTGTCCAAATTTATGCCTCCCAACATTGTGCTCTGATCTAATGGAGAGATAAACTTGTTAGTCAAGGCCCTGCTATTTTGACAATGTTGGCTATAATGATGTAAATCATCATTGATGCTTATCAATCTAGATCCCTTCTTATATGAATATTTCAACTTGAGAGTACTTTTTTGTCTCATTATGAGTACCTCCCTAGTTTAGAGGAATGGTCATCATCTTCATTATCGTCATCATCACCACCATCACTGTCATCATTATTGTCATCATTTCATTATCGTCATAATCACCATTCACGTCTTCATCTTCATCATCATCATCATCATCATCATCATCATAATTATGGACATTGTCATCAATTGTTCATAATTATAGGTATCGTAAGAAATATCATCAACCCAAAAAATGTTACGAGTGCTCGAAAAGGGTTGTTAGTACACATGATATATGCAAGAGAAATAACAACTTTATTTGTTAGAGATGATCAATGATCATCATCATCACTATCATTATCATCGTCATTATAATTGTCATCATCCCCATCATCATAACTAATATAATTTTTATCATAATTGTTGGCATCTTCATCATGAACATCATAATCATCATTCATGTCATTATTGTTGTTGATGATGACCAAGATTAAAATAATGATAATGATGATCAGATGATGATGACTTGGAATACAACGCCAAAGATAATTATTATGATAATGACCATGACAACATTTAAAAATTGGGAAGAATGGCCAAGGTCATTAGCATCGTCATCATCATTGTCATTGTAACCCCCATCGTCTTTATCATCATTGTAATTATCATAATAATCACAATTCATGTCATCGTCATCATCTTCATTATCGTCATCATTATAATTATTAACATTGTCATCAGTTGTTCATCATTTTCAATGTCATAAGAAATATCATCAATGCAAAAAATATAATGTGTGTTGGAAAAGGGATGCAAAAGTGAAAAAAAAAATAAAAAAATAAAATAAAATAATAAAAAAAAATAAAAAAAAAAATTGGGTGTAAAAATAGACGTAAAATTGGATGAAGAGTGGACACAACATAAGTAGATGCAAAACAAGACAGAAAAATTGACATAAAAGTGGATGACAAATTAGATGCAATAGTTGATGCAAACTTGAACACAAAATAGGATTCAAACATGGATGAAAAAGTGGAAGAAAACATGGGAACAATAGTAGGCATAAAACTTAGCATGAATTGTGGTGAAACAAATGTGGATACAAAAATGAATGTGAAAAAAAAAAAAAAAAGATACAAACTTGAATGCAAAAATGAGGAAAAGTTGGATGCAAAAAGGGATGTAAACATGGGCCAAACATGGGTGCAATAGTGGACACAAAATTAGTTGAAAAAAAGGACGAATCAAAAGTGGATGTAAAAGTAGATTCAAAATGGGATGCAAAAAACATAAGCAATATTTGATGCAAACTTGGACACAAAAGAGGATGCAAATGTGGATGCAATAGTGGAAGAAAATGTGGGTTGCAACAATAGGCATAAGATATGGCACAAATCATAGCACAACAAAAGTGGATGAGAAAATGGATGTAATAATAGACACAAAAAAAGATGCAAGACAAGATGCTATAAGGGATGTAAAAGTGGATGCAAACATGGGTGCAACAGGAGAAACAAAATTGGATGAAAAATATGGATGCAATGGAAGTAAATGCAAAAGAAGATACAAAATGAGACACAAAACCCAACACAAAAGTGGATGCAAAAATAGATGCAATATTTTATGCAAAACAGGATGTGAAGATGGATGCAAAATTGGAAGCAAACATGGGTACAACAGTAAGTATAAAACATGGCGCAAATTGTGTCACAGCAAAAGTGGATGTAATGATAGATGCAAAAAAAGAAGCAAATGAAGATGCAAAATAAGATGCAAAAAGGGATGTAAAAGTGGGTGTAAACATGGGTGCAACAATGGATGTAAAATAGAATGAAAAAGTTGATGCAACACAATTCAAAGCAAAAGTAGATGCAATATGAGACACAAAACCTAATACAAATCTTGATGCAAGAGTGGATATAAAAAGGGATGAAAAATAGATGTAAAATTCGATGAAAACCTATATGTATATGAGGATGCAATCATGGATGCAAATTTAGAAACAAAAAAGGATGCAAAGGGAGGTGTCAAACTAGGTCCAAAGTATGGCACAAGAAAAATGGATGCAATAGTGGACATAATAACAGATAAAAAAGAGGATGTAAATATGAGTGCAAAACAATATGTAAAAGTCAATGCAACAAAAGTAGATGAAAAATTAGACGCAAAACTAGATAGAAACCTCGATGCAAAACTCGGCACAAAGGGGATGCAAAAAATGATTTTAAAAATGATGCAAAAGTTGATGCAAGTGTAGGCGCAAAAAGTGGATGAAATAGAGGATGCAAAATTTGGTGAAACAAAATTAGGTGCCACACTTGATGCAAAACATGGTGCAAAGGATGGCACAAAACTTGGCATAAAACCTGGCGTAAAACTTGGTGTAAAAAATCTGGTGCAAAACCTATTACAATACCTAGTGCTAAACTTGATGTAAGACTTGGTGCAAAACTCGGTGCAAACTTTGCATCAAGTTTTGCACTATATTTGATAAATTGACACAAATAGCACCAAAAGAAGGCTCTAGACGCAAAAAGGGATGCTAATCACAGGGTTTTGTTATAGTGCTAGTAAATGAAACTACCTTGAATATTCCAAACTTTTCTTGTTTAATCTTTATAGTTTATTGATGACTCAAATCCCACCTATAACGCATAACGAAATATGTTGAATTTTTTTAATTGAGTCCAAATACTTGAACTCCTGATTGGTTTATTTTTATAGAGTGCATTGTCACCAAAGTTTGCAAACATGAACTTAAGACCTACTTTTGCCCATGTATATAACTCCATGTCTTTTTGCATTGGAACATGGTAGACAAAGATTGGCCTATCGAAAATTAAATTTCATCTCAAAAAGTAAAAATTCCTTTTATGTCTTACTAGTTGAACACTTTTCAATAATCATAAGGTGTAGTCAACAATAGATACTATAAATAAATTGTTTTCTTATTCAGGATTAGAAAAGGGTGAAATTTGGAAGTATGATGTTTATAATGTTATTTCTAAACAACGTAAAATTATGCATCGACCTCCTTTTCAACACCATTCTAACGCTCAACTTAAAAATATTGCTAGTAAAAACCTTGGGAAGAAGTCCACATTTAATGCTTGCATAATTTGGTCCTTCAAGTGACAAGAAAGAGATTAAAACTAAGATTAAATTCAAAATTTCTTCTGACATAACTTCAGAAGCAGGGGAATTTGAGTACAATATTATTGGAATGATTCAAAGCACTATAGAGAAATATGTTGAAACAATAGCTAACTTAGCTAATAAGGTGATTACATAACATGAATTGTCATTGAAATGAACCAAAATGGAAGATTTAAATGAGCTTAAGCATAATGAAACAAATGAACCTATTTCTAGGAAGGCAAAATTGCAAGACAATGTGGAGGAAACAAATGATAAAATGTTGAAAGAACTTTCTAGTCAAGTTAATTCTCTTTTAGGGGAATGACAACCTAAGAAATGGAATGAACTGACTGTTACAATAACCTCTTACCCAATATCAAATATTTTAGGAGATCTTACAGCTGAAAAACCTTGTCAATTATTAATTAAAGAGCAATATGGACAAAAAGTAATTTGGTCAAAATTACAAAAGCATATTGAATAGTTATCTCGAACAAATTTGAAGGAATTGACTAGATCTCATTTTTTGGCATCAATTGATTATAATTAATATAAATTTAACTTATTGGTGATGTAGTCAGAACTAAATACAGGGTTATGATAGCTAAAATTAAAGCTACCCATGTTCAAGTGGATTTGAATATGCATATATGATAGAGTGGTGTAGACGAATAAGAAAAATGGTTTCACATAAACTAATTTAGTCTATTGTGAATGTGAGAAGACTTCAAGTTATGGTTAATAAGCTTGATACTCAACTCAAACCTAAGAGAAGCTTGAATAAAGTCAAACTTGTTAAACACGTAGAGTTAGAAAATAAAATTACTTCTATTATTGATAGTAAGAAAGCCACTCATAATTACAAGAGCTTACAAAAAGATAAGGATCCAAACATTAGAAGACTTAAGAATAGGTTGAAAATTCCTCATAATGATCTAATAGATTCTAAGAAATCGTTTAGTCCATATCAAGAGAAAGATGCTTTAGCATTGAAAAATGATAAACTAAAAGATTCATCTTCCAAAACGTTAAGAGACATTCAAAATTTAAAGTGAGAGAATTATCCCAAACTTCAAGAACTTTCAATTGCAATGGAAAAACTATAGCAAGAGGTTAATGAAAAAGATTATTGTTCTATAAGTTTATCTGACATATTTCAATCTATTGACGTAAGTGATGACTTGAATGTCTCAATAAATGAGGATAATGTTGATGTAATGATAAAGAAACTGTCTACATTTAAATCTCAAATTGTGGACCTGTAAAAGCAAATTCATCAAAAGGATATCATATACAATGAAAAGTTAGCTGAGTATGAGTAATTAAAGGAAGAGAAAAACCTTCATCTTAACAATTTCCAAGCAAAGATAGATGAAGAGAAGGATAAAATTGATTCACTTATAATATCTAGAGAGAATCTAGAAAAGTTGTTTCAAGAAGCATTAGTTCAAGCTGCTTGAAAGCAACATTTAATAAAAGTCAAACAAAAAATTTGGATCAAATTATGGCGAAAATAAATGGATTCAATATATATTTTGAATTATTCAAGTATTGTGAAATAGTGGCAATTACTATTCCTAAAATTGCTATAGATATTTCCTAAAGTTGAGGAAAAATCTGAGGAGGCTAACAAATTATTCAATTCTTGAATTCAAGGGCAATAAGTGACTTTGAATCAACACTTTAAGTTAAGGATAAATTGGAGCTGATATTGTCAAAGGACAATAGCTCGAGATGTAGCTAGTAGGTTTAATTCCCCCTCCACCTGAGTTATATTCTCGAGAGACGTGTTAGCTTATGTGGAAAAATTTTGAACATGTTGAAAATCATGACGAGTAATTCTATAAGCCCATAAGGGTAGAAAAATTTGAATATATTGATATTGAGGTGATAGTGACAGTCAGGCCTGGAATTTGACGTCCCACAGGACGTATTTCACATTTCAGAACGTATTTGACCGGCGACGAAAAATATTCCCCGTCAAACTTGACGGACTTTGTAAACCAGCGAACCGTCAAAATGACGTACAGTTTAGAATTGAAGCCGTCAAAATCTATAATAAGGTATATCCTTTCCACCTAAAATTTCGTGAATTATATATATCAATAAATAAGTTTCAATTCACCTGCATTCATTACTAGCTTTACAATAAATTTTGTCAGGTCACCTCCAGTGATTACAACCTTTGCAATAAATTTTTGAGTGTTTGGATCCTACTGGATTTACAGCCGCCCAGTGAAAAAGAAAATCAAACGGTAAGCAATTTACTGCGATATTATCTGCTAAAAGCAGCATACTACCTTTGGACAACGTCTCATGATAGGGGAACTAACCCATTGAAGTCTAAAGAACAGTGAACTCATCCGCTTGTAGTTTATGAGGAGTTACAACAAATGCGTTATCGTCAGTGGTATCGATGACACTAAGTGGTAGCGATGACACTAACTCCAAGAATGGAGAGGATTGCTGCCATGCTCGTACACCACCAAACTAAGGTATGCTCCATGATTTTTCGAAACAGAAATGCATATTTCTCCAATACTCCTCCTCTCCTCTCGAGCTACTGCTCGACAGGATACACCATTCACAGAGTGCATGTCGTTTCTAATTCGCTGCCTGTTGCAAACCATTAGACTTAAATTGAAATTGAGCGGGGATATTCACTGGGAGCTGATCAGTTTGATTGGAAAAAGTTCATGAGAGGGAAAAGACAGGAGAAGCCATAGCAAGGATACCAATGAATATCGACATGCCTATTCATAGATCCAAATCCATCAGTTACACGGTATTTTTCACTTTTTCCTTTTCATATAATTCGAAAAAACTATCTTATTCATCTCAAATTAAATATTTGAACTTATTTTCACATAAATTTATATATTTTATATTGGTTTTTATTTCATTTTTATGAAAATTTTAAATTTTTTAAAAGTGCGTTGAGTTTAAAAACTCATTTTTTTAAAGGTGCACAGAAGTTTGAAAACTGAATTTTATAACAGCTTTTTATTTTGTTTGAAAATTTTAATTTTTTAAAAGTGCGTTGACTTTAAAAACTGATTTTTTTAATGTGCTGTCGTGGAATTTAAAAACTGAACTTTATAAGAGCTCAGATTGGTTTAAATTTTAATTCAGATTAAATTTGATTTTTTAAAATCCTAGATTTGATTTGAAACTAGATTAAATTAGATCCAAATGTAATTATGTTTTGACAAAGATAGGGATTTAATCTGAGTAGACTATTTTTAATAATACACATAAATTGAAGGCTGAAATTTATCTTCATAATTATGTATTTTTCACCTTTTTTTATTAAATTTATTAATTAAAAAGAAATTTACATGATTTTTTTTAAATGTATATATATTATTACTTGTATATTATTTTTTTACTATTAATATTAATAATAAAGCTGTAATTTAATTAGTTTTTTTAACAACTTGAGATGTATGATTAAAAAAGTGTTTTGATGCTTGTTTGGATTGATATTTATTGGCATTTACCAACTATTTAATTCATATAGCTATGCTAGTAATAAACATTTTAATGCAAGATTGTAGAATTTTATAGTTACACTTTTGTGCATAGAAACCATCTATCTCACAAAATAGTTTACATGCTATAACTATGATATGATGCAACTCATTTAAGGTGGCAGTGGTTCAAATTTCTAGTAAAATTCATCAAATGTTGAAAATTTGATTTTAATTTTGAGTTGGTAATGGTTAAATTCTCAAGACAGATGGATGAGACATTTAAAGTTAATTTTGATTTGAATTTGAGCACAAAGACACAAGGTACAAATTGGATTCCTTGATCCATGTTTACATAGTGGATATGACGAGAAATTCAAAAGTGAGGGTATAGCTAGTGAAAAACAACTCCAAAGTTTTTGAATCCTTAAAAGTTAGAATCCTTAACCAATAGGAACATTGTTGGTCAAAGTTTCATGGCCATAATTAGGCACAATTCAATCTATCATAGTAAAATTTTCTGGCAAATAAAGTACCATAAAACAATGACCAACAAGATGGGAAATCTATTCAATAGGAATATTAACTAAGTTCTTATTCTTTTTCCTTAGTTAAAAGTTCCTTCATGACTAATGGTTCCTATGGCTATATTTTTTGTTGACCTAATTTCATTAATCAAAGTTCTTATTAGTTACAGTTTCTTTATCAAAGCGCTCATATCTATTACAGTTCTCCATCCTTTTGTTAGTTAGAGTTCTTAATCAAGAAAATCCTTAGAACTATGATCAACATGAATTTTAACTTACAAGACCCAACATCAATATGTGAACTTAAATCGATTAGGGAACAAGACAATCATAGTTCATTGGTCATAGTTCCTTAGTTAAAGGTATTTCTCTTTGGTCATAGTTCCTTAGTCAAAGGTATTTCTCTTGGAAAGTTCCTTGGGAGTATCACTAGCATGACTTCTTAATAAAAGGAACTCAAAGAGAAGGCACAGAGATATAGGCTTGGTCAAAGTTATTCTTTGTTGAATCTGTTTTTCCAATAGGAACACTAATCAACATTTGACCAAAAAATATTTGTTAGAGTCCTTAGCCAACGAGAATTTTGACTAGGGAATTATGGAGGGACTATGAACTTTAATGAAAAATAACTTTGTTTATTAGAGTTTTCTTGGTCCTAGTTCTGGGTCTTGAAAATTCTTTGGAACTATAACTGATGGGAGCTCTAACTTACATTAATGCTATTACTAGAGGATTAAATTTTAATTGTGTTTGTTAGATATAGTTGTGATATTCTCTCAACTTATCTTCCTAAGTATGGAAAACTTGGATCTCACAACAATTTAAAAAACCCTATATAAACCTATTGTATTTGTACCAATTTTAGATCAGAGAAACTTATGGAAACACATAGAGTAACTTAGGAAAAAACAAGGCATTCTCGAAGGGACATTAATGAAAGTTGAGATGCAAGAGTAGTTGAAAAAGATGTTCTAAATACAAGGAGGTTGACACTCACAAATTTGCTTGGAAGGTAAAATAAAGGGCATGAAAGATGCAAAAACGTAATCAAATTTTCATTTGACAGGCAAATGAGATTGGAAATTCTAGGCCTACGTCCAGCACGGATTGAATTTGCTTTGAAAGTATTTGATGATATAATTTAACTAGCATACCTTAGGGGAAAGGAAACGCCCGCTACTTCAAGGAAACGCCCAAGTGAGTAAAATGTTTTTAAAAAGATAAGAAAAGTGTGTTGGAGGGTTGTTAGATAACTAATAGTGAATTTAGTTAAGACACTAAACCCCGCACAAAATTAGTTTGGAATTTTCAATAGGAAGTTAAGATGCACCTCATATGTAAAAACATAACAAAATTATTATGATATCAGCATTTCGATTTCATATGTAATAGCGGTCATATTCCACAGCACATGCACGACTAACCAATAGAAGACGTCAAATTAGCGTGTGTGATAATTCACACAACGCGTCCTTCGACGAATGCGAGGTTTGTTTGCTCGTATAACACTAAAATTATGTGCCACGGTTTGGCGACTAACGTGAACGGAAAAATAGAAAGCGTATGTAAATGAAATTAAAGATTTTAGCACTCCAAGTAATTTGGTGGGGTCAGTGGAGTTCTTTAATATTAAAGACAATATCAGTACCCTCGTCTCATCTGATCGGCCAAGTTGTTGGTGGGTTTAGTGGAGTTCTTTAATATTAAAAACTTGTCCACCCTCATCTGATCGACGAAGCACAACTTGTCCATGGCGGATTCTAGTGAGTTCCTGGCGACACTGTTAGCCGACACCTCACCTTTTTCTTAAGTAGTTGTTTCCGATTCGGATATTCACGCTACAGATTTCTTCCGTTGCTTCTACTGGGCGTTTGTGGTTGGGCCGGTGTACAGAATTCTAAAGAGAGAAGGCTAACTGCAGACCTGGTTCATAGCAAACTTGGGCTGGCAGCCTGGCCATGATGAAAGCGCCAGAGGGAGTTTGTTGGCGTTTGTTATTAACTCGCCTCACATGTTTGTTGTTTTTCTTCACTTTCAGTTTTGTTTCTGGAATTCCCGATTCCAACAACCAGTGCTTCCCTAAAAAGCAACTGCTGAGACTTGGTTCATCACTCACTCCTCAACAGAACACAGCTTGCCTGGTTGTTGAAATATTATTTTCAACTGTAGGGGTTGTCCTTTGCCATACCCCTGTACTCTTGAATCAACTGCCATACTTCTGCATTGATGATTTTGCCAGCAAATAGCCGCAGCTCCAGTTGAATCAATTGCCATACCTGTGCATTGATGATTTTTCCAGTAAACAGCCGCAGCCCCAGTCCTTTTCTAAATCAGCGATTACACAACAATTTATTACGGCATGGTGGACTCCCACGAAATGATGGTAATTAATTGCTGTGTAGGTAGGATTTTAATTTTATTGTTTTTAATTCACGTATGCAGTTTTTTTCTTACGGCACATAAAATATGTAAGTTCTGTTTTTTGTTTTTCAGTTGACTCTGTAATGTAAAAAAAAAACACAGCAGTGTGCGTAAGTTTTTTTTTTAACAGAGAAAGAGTTCTCTCTGTAATGCACAGCAGTGTAGAAGTTTTTTTTTATACGCAGCAGCGTGAATATATGAAGGAAATTTACAGACAGGAGTGTAAAATGTTTCAAGGAAGAAACAGAGTATTTGCAGCAGTGTTTTGAACAAAAACAGAGTGTTTACAGCAAGAGTACTGAACAGAAACAGAGTGTTTTGTAACCGCAAAGCAGTGCTTAAACACCTGCAATTTTCTGAGATATAGGAAGTTGTTTTATTGCATCAGTTGTTAGTCAACTGTTTTACTGAATATAAGTTAAGTTTTAGTTGCTATTTCTCCAGTTTTTGTGTTGCCAAGCATTACTCTGTTTTTCAGTTTTTATTTTAAAATATCAGAAATTTCCTATCCAAGTAGAGTCCTTGGTTCTTTGAGTTTAAATCTTTCCGTTATTTTTTAATGAACTATATTTAACCCCTATCTTTAAAAGAAAGTAAAACACATTTAACAACAGTTACTTAAGGTCATGTGTTCTTTTGGGAGCAAGTTTAGTCAAGCGAATAGTAGTTATCTTAAATCTTTTTACATCATCCCTTTCTCTTAAGGAATGGTATGCCACCCCATTTATTAAGTCATCTCTATGAGATTAATAGTAGCCATAGTTAAACATAAAAACAAAATTGTCAATTGAAGGGTAGGAGGTCTCGTCATGAGTCGACCTACCATGATCATAATTTCTAACATTGTGACATTACCATTATTGGTCACCAAGCCAAGGTAATGGCTTTCGACCACAAGATTGAAGGAAAAGATGTCTCATCATGAGTCGGCTTGTTCACCATGTTATATTTTGTGAATCACATTGTGGTTAGTTGGTTACCAAACCAGGACAATGGTCTTCAGTTGGCATTCAAATAAGTTTATGATGATCTTTTGCAACCGTACATTTATTCCTAATAGATGGGACACTGGACCCTAAAATGGTTAAAAGGCATCCGTGTTGAGGCTATAAACGCACGCTGACAACAATGGCCATGCATATGGTATGGAAGTTAAATTAATACTATGTTTTCTTGATTAGCTTGTTTACTAAAAAACTGATGCCTAACTGAGATGACTGTTGTACATATAAATTTGCTGAAACATTGGACTCATGGGGTAAATTTTTACAATTTCCTGAACAATAGTGGTATATATATTTATTTGACAACATATAATAGGAAAAAAATGGTTAGAATATTTGAATTTGAGCATTTCAAATTATCTAATTATAACTCCATTATAACTCCATTTTTAAACTAAGTTCCACATTTTTACAACAAAGATAATTCTTTCTCCCCAGTGTGTCACCATTATTGTAGTGAGAACATAGCACCCCCATTTTATTCAATCATAATAGACATGGGGACCCTTTTTGCATTACATGTAGGCTTTGAGTGTAATTGCATCATTTCAAATCTAATTTTCTTTTCATTTACACTTGTTTTATTTTTATAATTTAGCCTTAGTTTTACTATTTAGAATTTTAAGTTAAATATTCATTTTCTAAAGTTAATAAACTTGTAATTATCCTTTTTTCTTAATTAGATTAATTAATAATAAATAGCCCCCAAGACAAAGCTCATGTTACAACATATGGAAATAGAGGAACTTTATGTTATTGGAGTTGAAAATATTTATAACCGAAGGTTGTTGAATATAAAGTGAAAACGTATGTGAATAGCACACAACAAATATAATAAAATAATATCGGAGAAACACCAATATCGGAGTTTTGCAGAGTGTGTCATTGCTTAAAAGTTGTGATATCTTAAAACTGCCGATTTTTTATCTTGGATATCATATTTCCCCGATCCCTAATTTCCACTCCCTCCGATCGCCAATATCCCTAAAGCCCTACGATCTCCGATATGCAATAATCCAATGCACCTTTGACCTCTGACCTCTGATAACCATTTACCTCTAATCTTTGATCTCTGACATACTATTCCTTCCGATAAGTGGACTCGATATGTGTATTAACATTGGTCTAATCGAAATATCACATCCGCTCTCATATCAGAACTATTTTCAATGGCACATATGTAAAATTGCCAATATGACGTAATCTTTTGATCGTTGATTTGGTTATGGACGTGATAAAGTTATTAAGATGAATTAATTATGATTTTGCATCCCCTCCATATCAAAGTTATCCAATATCACCAATATTTTGTGTTGTCTCATTTCAAAAGTTGGGATCATCTTTTCTCTGATACCACTAGGTCCTTGCCACTTGTCACTTTCATATGGGGTCGTTGTAATAATAATTGAAAAGTCTATTTTCAGTGGTTTTGCGGGAAGTTTTTTTATTTAGAAGTTGATTTTTTTTCAGCTAATTTTAATATTATAACTAATAAGCTCTGTTTGACTGAAACAGGGATGAACCCAGGGTCGATAAGGAGGAAGTATCAGCTTGATCTAAGATTTCCAAACACTCTCTGTCATGTGACACAATTCAATTCTATATTAGGAATATTGTTGTAATAGAAACTAAAAATGGCCCAACATCGTGAGTGGTAAATCAATCCTTTGACTAAGTGAAAAACACTTCATTGCAACATTTTCCCAAATTTGGCCTGTTTTTTACTAAATACAAAAACCTCCAGATTCATTTACTTTTTATTTCTTGTTTGTTGAGAAACCAAAGGGATTTGTTAAATTTGTAACTTTGTATAAATAACTATGTCTTCAATGATATAGAGGAGGTCACGATCCACACATAGGGCGATTCTTTGTAATAATTTGATTTGCGTGTTTGCACTAATGTAGAGTGCATAGAGTTTTATTATAGAGATTATAGAGAAGTTATGGCTCTATTATAAAGGGACTTTGCACTATTGCAAGCACTTTCATTAAGGTTCAAAGCTACTCTCAAAACTGTGGTAGTAAACTTTGACACGGTTTTAATTAATTCTTGTTCTTGTGTACTATTACCGGAACTCGGGATTATTCTCCCATTGTTAAAGTTTCATTATTGGTTTTGATCTTTATTCTAAACAATATTATGTTTCTTTGATATTATGCACTATTGTTGTGTCATTGACATTTTCTTACTGAGGCTTTGTCAAAGCTATCTTTGCAAGGTAGAATGAGATCATAATTAATCTTAATACATTGAAGTATTCCTATGGTGTCTGATAACTATTTATTATTCATTTGCATGATTATTTTTCTTTCACTTGTATTAGTTAATGTGAACTACTTCCTTTAATTAATACAAAATAATATGATGAACTAAATCAATTCTTTCCCCAGTTTTAATTAGCTTGCTCTCAAATTAGGAGAAGGCTATCCATCCTATTTTGAGATAGGTTTTTCATGTTTTAGATTAGTTCTACATCTACATCTTAATTTGCATCAAGTTGATCCAGGTGGATCTTGGTGGCCACCTGCCAAGTCCACCTAGACCCCCACCACTGTTTCTCTCAACATTTTGAGTTTCCTTAATTGTAGCACAACTTACTATTTTTAGCAGTTTTTCTGGTCCTAAACTTTCGGAGCCGTTTTGAGGCCCTAAACGACGTTTTTTGGGAAATCTGGGGGCAACATGGGTCCATGGACTGATGTTGCCCTTCCCAAAGTGGTATTTCTCGGATAGATCTTTCTAATGAGCTATTGTACGTGTCAAACGAAGATCGTACGCCAAAGTTACGACCCCGGGAAGTTGATGTACCAATTTACCCAAACGGGGCCCATAATTTGGCGTTTCATCTTCTAGGGTTAGGTTTTGGAATGTTAAGGGTTTTTCGTTGTTTCTCAACAATAAATAGGCCTTCGAGCCTCATTGTAACACAGTTCAGAGGCATGTAGCCA
>APFE030317142.1:0-30100 GCA_000404065.3 Pinus taeda | reverse complement strand
CATAGTCTAAAAATAGACTTTGCGCCAAAAATAGCCTGTGGGCCCACTTAGTGAAGGCGACTTCTTTTCACTAAGCTCCATCATCTTGTTGCATTTTCAAAACTCCCTCTCAACAAGATATGGATTATCTGCAACCCCTATCCTGCCTTTGTGGTATTCGAATTTTCTCCTGGTGAGCGCCTTCGTCAAGATATCAGCATCATGATCCTCTGTGGGAATGTATGAAAGTAACATGATTCTCCGCTGCACACAATCTCTGATATGATGGTACCTGATGTCTATGTGCTTGGATCTATCATGAAATATTGGATTAGCCGAGAGTTTAATGCAACTCTGTTATCACAATAAATCACAGTAGGCTCCAAGCGTGACCCGAACAACCCGACCAGGATCTTCCTCATCCATATAACCTCGCATGTAGCCAAACTTGCTGCCATATACTCGGCCTCTGCTGAACTAAGTGCCACGAATCTCTGCTTTTTGCTATACCAAGAAACAACTGTCGACCTAATACTGAAGATCCCTCCAGATGTTCTCTTTCTGTCTGTTGGGCTCCCTACCTAATCTGCATCTGTGAAGCCACATAGCTTCACCTCATCCTCCTGTCTATACCACAATCCATATCCCGATGTGCCTTTGAGATAACGCAATACATGCTTGCCTGCCTTCCAGAAGAGCTTGGTTGGCTTAACCATAGCTTGTGAAAGCTGGTTAACAACATAGCATATATCGGTCATGTATTGACCAGATACATAAGTGACCCCACCAACTATTGATAAACAGTGGCATCCACTACCTCCGCTGAAGAAGCATCCTCCTTCCTCCAACCTCCAGGAAGAGGAGTATCAACAGGCTTGCAGCCATGCATGTTGAACTTCTCCAGTATCTCCCGGGCATACTTACCCTGAGAAACAAATAGTCCATCACTGCGCTACCAAATTTCTAATCCTAGGGAATAATGAAGGAGGCCCAATTCCTTCATCGCAAACTCTCTAGCAAGATCATCCTTGCATGAAAGTATCAACAGCTCATCTCCCTTCAAAATCAAATCATCTACATAAAGTACAATGATCAAAAACTTACCCTCCAGCCTTGGGACAATCTCCCATGCACTGTTTCTGAAAATCGAATCATACTCTTCCACCATGGCATCTACCCATGCGGGATCCTCCACAGCTTCCTCGAAAGAGGATGGCTCAGTCACGACACATTTTCTCACAAGGGCCATGTATCTAGTGTACCAATCAAGTGACTGTCTCTGTCTGCGCTGTGCTGTAGGTGGTCCTACAACCTTCTCTGCATCTTGAGCCAGTCGCTCAGCTTCTGTAGTTCTCTTTCGCCCTCTGATGGTTGGCGCTGCATGAGTGGTCTCTTCCACTCCATGAACTTCATCTTGTGGTTGATCCACATCTTGAAGCTCATCCTTAGGAACTAATAGCTCCTCATCTACATGCAAGTGTGGCTCCCTCTCAAGTCAACACTTCATGGCTTTCTCCTCCTGAAATTTGATATCCTGTTGCACAACAGTCTTGCGACTGTCTAGAAAATACACACGATAGTTGTGGGGCGTATCAATATACCCCAGAAATATCCCAACCTATGCGGTCAGCTCCAGCTTCTTCCTAGCATCCTTCGTCACATGCATGTAAACAGGAGAACCAAAAATGCTCAAATGGGAAATACCAGGCCTCTTACCAGAATAAGCCTCCTCAGGTGTACTCATGCCAAGTATCTTGTGAGGACAACGGTTCTGCACATATACCACAGTATTGCATGCCTCCGCCCACAAGTGAAGGGGTAGGCCCTGATCATGCAACATCACTCGTGCAGCACCCACGATCGTTTTGTTCTTTTGCTCAGCAACCTCGTTCTGCTATGGGTTATGGGGAGCTATGAGCTCTCTTCGAATCACTTCTGCGCTACAGAAATCCTTGAACTCACCAGAGATGAATTCACCGCCATTGTCGCTCCTGAGAGCCTTCACCTTCTTCCCCGATTCCTTCTCGACCAGTGCTTTGAACTCACAGAACTTTGAGTATGTCTCACTCTTCTTCTGCATGAAGAAAATCCAGCACTTTCGGGAGAAATCATTAACAAAGATCACATAGTACCTGTGCTTTGCTGTCGAAGCAATTGAGAAAGGTCCACACACGTCTGTGTGAATTCTCTCAAGGATCGTTGTGGCGCGACTATCGTTCTTGTGAAAGGTGGCTTTCACAAATTTTCCCAAAATACACCCCTTGCATTGATCTGACTGCACAAGAGTGCCTTTAGGAAGCCAATTAGAGATCTGTTGCAGTATCTTCAAGGCTCCATGGTGAAGGTGGCCCAATCTCGGATGCCACAACTCGCCATCATCCCGGCTCACCACTCCTTCTGCCTTGCATGCCATTGTTGAATAGCCATCTATATGCAACTGATAAAGGTTCTTGACTCGAACCCCTATCTTCCAGGTTTCTCCAGTTGTCTTGCTGTGCAGGAAAGCCTTTCCCTCGCTAAAAACAACATCATATTCCTTATCTTCTAACATCACCAAAGAGATAAGATTCTTCTTCAATCCTGAAACATGCATCACTTCCTTCAATACGATGGGTTTACCAAACTCCCTCTCAAAGGAAATGGTACCGATACCAGTCGCACTGTATCTACCATCATCACCCATCTCGATGTGCACTCCAAGATCTTTCTCATCCAGATCAGAAAACAAATCTCGATCTCCTGTCATGTGAAAATACGCACTACTGTCCAAGAACCATACTGATACCATCACACTTGATACCAAGCATATCATCAGCAAAAAATCCAGCTCAAACTGCGAGGCTAAGGCCTCTCCCGCTCCAGATCCAGTAGCTTGCTTATTTTTCTTCTTCTGCGAACAATTCGTGGCAAAGTGTCCGTGCTGGTGACAGTGAAAGCACTTCACCATGGACATGTCGTGCTTCTTGTGATGGGGCCAGTCCACGTGATCCCACCGTCAATGTATTCCACTTGATGGGTGTACAAGCAAGTAATAATGTTTAACAGAGATTTTTTTTGATATATGAAAATTGATTAACCACGTTGAATTAAATGAGGGTTATGGTGATTAGTACGATGGTTTTTTGTTTGTTGGACATCTGTCCCTCCTTGGGATTCCACGAGCCCACCTTGGTATAGGGTTTCTTCACCTTCGCGCTCATTCGGTTCATTTGTTATTCTCTCGGTCGTTTGTGTTGTGTGCTCTCAGCGATCGCTCGCACCTTCACTGTGGATTTCGTTTTTATGGTTTGCCCGCCTGGTTCTCTAAGCTGTGTGTTCTTGGTGGCCTTCGCGGCTTCAATGTGGTTTCCTTTTTTTGTTCGTGGTTTTATTTTCCTGGTTCTTCAAGCTGTATGATCTCGGCAGTCTTCGCGGCTTCAATGTGGGTTTTGTTTTTATTTTACTGGTTCGGGACTTGACCTGGAAGTTTTTCCATTCATACGGCAAGGTTATGGAACCCTAGTAAGGTTTGCTCCCTTCGTGGTATCCTTCTCGAATGTCAACTGTTATGGTATGTTTGGTAACAAACTTGGTATGTCTTTGTCTCTGTGAGTCCTTGTCTGGGTTCAATGTCTATGCTTTCCACGAGTCTTACAATCGGTTGTTGGTTGCATTGTTCCTTGTAATGTTTCTCCAACTCCGAGTTCAATTCCTCCACGAGCCCGGCAGAACTATGGTGGCGAATTCCTTCGGTTCCTCCGCCAATTTATCTGGGTAAGTCTGCTTGTTCTATGTTGGATATATATGCTCCTTTTTTCCTCAGTTGTCTAACGTCTTTGGCTCCTCGTGAGCAGGGAAAAACCTAGAGGAGTGGTTGCAGTTATGGCTTCCCTCCGTCAGGTAAGCTAACCAGATATGTATTGGTTGTTCTATTCAACTTTTGATTCCTCTTTGTTTCATTTCACAAGAACTCATTTCGTTTGTCGTTTCTCTTTGCAGGTAGAGCCACCCGAGGGTTTCGGCGCATGGAAACTCGACTGTTCCAATTGACCACGGGTAGTGTCGTTTTTGTTCGTTAGTTGTTTTTGCTTGGCTTCAGTGTTACAACTGTAGGGTCGATATATCTTTGGTCTTCGAGCCGCTGTTTGTATTTGTTTCTTCTGTAGTTTTTCATTGTCGTTGGGTTATGGTAATGAGTTGAGGACTATGGGGCTTGGCTTCCGCTTATTATAAGTATGAGTCATATATTTATGAACTGGGTTCGTTCCTTTATTTCGAACAGAATGTAAATGAGCAAAGAATCGAAATAGTGTCTTTATGTTTCTATGAATTCAACTATGGAACTGATTGGACTATATTTATAAATTCGCATACCTGGTGTTTACAAAATTTGTTTGCTTATCTGGACTTGTAATTTCCGACTTCGTGTCATTTGTTCACATAAATGATTTTATGTCTAATTGTTTGGTTGAGTCCGCCTGTAATCTGGGCGTTGGCGCTTCTCCTCTGGTTTTGGTTATCTCCTCTTTCATTTTATAACCTGTAGTGGTATAACAACAGTCTCCACGAAAGTAAGTTTACACAAATTATTATACACAGTGTTTGGGACGTTGTAGGGATGAATGTGCATAGAAAAAATTATACTTTTCTCCTTTTTATTTCTCTGTCAGTCGACCCTATACATTGTGATTTGTCCCTCTTTTTAATAGCAGTGTTCTCAAACTGTCACTAATTGTTGTTAGTTATGTTCAATTGGTTACATCAGTTATTCCTCATACGGAACTTTTCATAGTTGTCTAGCATATTTTCTTTTCATGTTTTTACAACAGTAAATTAACTGTCTAGAAACAATGACACTAACTAATTCCTATTGTTCCTAATTACAATTTTTCTAAATTAACTTAGGCAACTTAATAAAAGAAGAATGAAAAAACAAGTACGCTATCCATTTAGTGAATTAACTCGCTCGTCCCCTTTAGAGACCATATCGCCTTCACTTTGTCTTTACCCTGTTAGCTAGATGCTCCTGCATCAGGCTCCCGGGGTAAAATAAAATCATGGCTCTTTTCCATGAGCTCCTCCACTGAATAGCCAGCCTTCTGTATCTACGTTGCGTCGAGCCACGAACTGTCCTCCATTGGACGGTCTCTCCACTTGACGAGATATCGTAGATATTCCTTCTTATGTGTCTTCTTGGCTATCTCGGTACCGAGAATCCCTTCAATCTCATGGGATTGAGCCGAAGGCATATGCCTCATCCAAGAACTGTCTCCAACTTGGGTGTCCCGTTCTGGCCGTACCACACTGTCTTCCTCTGCTTGGGCAGTATATGGGAACAGGTCCGCCACATTGAAAATAGGTGATATGCCTATATCAGGTGGCAGTTGAATTTCGTAGTCGTTGGCTGAGAATTTACGTAAAATCTTGCAGGGACCAATTTTTTTTAAATTTTAATTTATTAAATGCGCCCTTAGGAAATCGCTCTTTGCGAAAGTGTACGAGGACCTCGTCTCCAACATTAAATTGTACTTCTCTCCGCCTTGAATCTGCTTGCTGGTTATATTTTTGCACGATGTCCTGCAATTTTAATTTTACCTGTTCATGTAGTTTGCTCATTGCTTCGGCAAAATCTTCTCCATCCGTGCTTCTCCGCTCCCATTTTCCAAAATCTCGCAGTTCATGTATTCCCTGAGGATGCATGTCGTACAAGATTTGGAATGGGCTGTGTCCGGTGCTACGATTTGGTGAATCGTTATAAGTGAATTCTGCCTGAGCGAGAGCACGATCCCATAACCATGAATTTTCCCCTGTCAGACTCCGTAATAAATTCCCCAAACTCCTATTCACCACTTCCGTTTGTCCATCAGTTTACGGATGATACGCAGAGCTGAAATTCAATTGCTTGCCCAACTTTTTCCACAGGGTGCGCCAAAAGTGTCCTATGAATTTTACATCCCTGTCAGAAACGATAGATCTGGGTAGGCCATGTAATCTAACAACCTCCATGAAAAACAGGTGAGCTACATACGTGGCATTACTAGTTTTTCGGCAAGGGATAAAATGCGCCATTTTTGAAAATCTGTCTACCACCACCATCACTGAGTCATACCCCTGCTACATTCTAGGCAGTCCCAAGAAAAAGTCAATGCTGACTGAGTCCCATGGCTTGCTTGGAACAAGTAGTGGCGTGTAAAGTCCAGTATTCTGACTATGTCCTTTCGCTAGTTGGCAGACTTTACACCTATTCACATATCGTTGTACATCCCTGCGCATTCTCGGGCAATGATAAAAGTGCCTGAGCTGCTCCAAAGTTTTGTCTATGCCAAAATGACTGGCTAGACCACCACTATGTTCCTCCCGTACAATATTTTCCCTCATCGAACAGTCCGGGATACATAACTGTCCACCTCTGAACAATAGTCCTTCCTGCAAATTGTAGTCCAACCATGGACTTATATTCCTCAACACAGGATTTTGGCACGCTTCAAAGGCTTCTTTGAAGTCTGTGTTGGTCTGGTAAAACTCCTTTAGATGTTCGAATCCCATCACCTGTATTCTACTTTCTTGTAAGAGCAAAGCTCTCCTGCTCAAGGCATCTGCCACCTTATTCGCTTGCCCGCTAATGTGTTTTAACATGAAAGTGAAACTCTGCAAGTATTCTACCCATTTGGCGTGCTTATGGTTTAATTTGTGCTGCTGCATTACATATTGCAGCGCTGAATTATCAGAAAATAATACAAACTCGTTGCCCAGCAGGTAGTGTCTCTAATGCTTTAAAGCTTGGACCACGACATAAAATTCCTTGTCATACGAGGAATATTTATGCCTGCTTTCGTTCAATTTCTCACTAAAGAATGCCACCGGTCTATCTTCCTGACTGAGCACAGCGCCAATAGTTGTCCCACTTGCATCACATCGAACCTGAAAAAGTTTGTTAAAGTCGGGTAGCCTTAAGATTGGCCTCTCTGTAATCTTCCTCTTCAAAAGCTGAAAGTTGTCCTCTGCTGCTCTGGTCCAACAAAAGGGTTGACTGGCCTTTTTGATGGTGTCTAGCATCGGCGTGCAGATTTCACTGAACTTCCTAACGATAAAAACTTGCCAATCCGTGAAAACTACGTACCTCAAATAAGCTCTTTGGTGACGACCAATTCATGATTGCCGCAATCTTTTCTGGATCCATCTTCAATTCATTTTCTGCAAATACAAACCCCAAATAGACTAGTTCCTTCTGCAGGAAAGTACATTTTTTTAAGTTTATCAGCAGTTTGTTCTGCTGTAACTTCTCTAGCACCCTTCGAACATGTTGAAGATGTTCTCCCTTTGTTCTGCTGAAAATAAAAATATCGTCAAGATAAACTATCACAAACTTGCCAATAAATTCTTTTAACATCTCATTCATCAATCTCATAAAAGTACTAGGAGTGTTGCTCAATCCGAACGGCATGACTAGCCATTCGTACAGCCCTTCATTGGTCTTGAAGGCTGTCTTCCACTCATCTCCTTCTCTAATCTTGATCTAATGATATCCACTCTTCAGATCAATTTTCGTGAAATACGTTGCCCCGCTAAGACAATCCATCATGTCATCCATTCTGGGTAGGGGAAATCTGTACCGAATAGTGATTTTATTGATAGCTAGTGAATCCGTACACATCCGCCATTCTCCACCCTTCTTGGGTGCGAGTACTATTGGTACCACACAAGGGCTCAAGCTTTCTCTGATCAGTCCCTTATCCAGCAACTCTTGCACATGTTCACGAATCTCTTCATTATCTTTCGAGCTCATTCTATATGCTGCCTTATTTGGTAGGCTTGCTCCAGGTATGAAATTGATATGATGGCTAATGCTCCTCTTGGGAGGCAACTTATCTGGTAAGTCGTCGACTACAATGTCCTTATACTCTTCTAACATCTCCTAAATCTCTTAGGCAATTCTGACTTTTCTGTGTTCAGCAACACTGTCTTAGTCCTCCTTACAATCACATAATTCACCTCGTTTTCCTCAATCTGCTTAACAAACTGTTTTCCTCCCATTAACAATGCTTTTGTTCCACTTTCTTCTGTTGCATCCTCCTCTTTGATGGGTACAAGCGTATGCTTGACTCCATCTTTCACAAATTTGTAACAATTCGTCTTCCCATCATGCGTCAACTTTCGATCATACTGCCACGGTCTCCCTAGCAGTATATGGCACACATCCATTGGCATGATATCGCAAACAACCATGTCCTAGTATTTTCCAATGTGAAATTCAACCTCGCATTGTTCATCAACTAATAGTTGGTGGCCTTTCTGTAGCCACGACACCTTGTAAGGTGTGGGATGCTTAAGTCGCTTCAATCCCAGCTTTTCCACCATCTCGGTGGCAACTAAATTATCTGTACTTCCATTGTCTATGATCAATTTACAACACTTTCCATGTGATTTGCAAACTGTTCAGAACAGTGCCTTCCATTGGGTCTGCTCAGCCGTCTCCTTGGCTAGCTTCAACAATACTTTATTTAAAACCAAAGCCTCTCCTATTTCTGCCACATTTTCTACCTCCCGGGGTTGTGCTTCAGCTTCCTCATGCTGCGCAACAAATACTCCCCTCTGGCCAGCGTGCTCGGCTTCCGGGAATTCGAAGGATCTGTGCCCCCACTTATGGCACCTGTAGCATTGGACATTAGTCCCCCTTCCACAACCATTTCCTCTTCCCCACTGATATGGTCGACCCCCTCTGGTGCTATCTCCCTTCTCTGTTGTCCCTGAAGCTCTGGAGCTACTGCCTTCTTCTCTATTAGTAGCAGTTCTCCCTCTGCAGTAGACTATCCTCGTTCTCTGTTATTTCCTCGTCCTCTCCTGTTATTATGTTTCCTATTAATCTTTTCTTCAGCCTTTACAGCACTCTGAAAGGCTTCTTCTATATTCCGTGGAGAGAGAATACTGATCTCATCCATTATTTCCAGCCTCAAGCCATTCACGTATCTCGCTATCTTCTCTGGAGTATCATTAGTATAACCAGCCCGCAAGTTTACACAATAAAACTCCTCTGTGTATTCCTTTACGGTCATACCTTTCTGCCTTAAATTCTGCACCCGTCGATAAAGCTCAACCTGATAGTCTTTAGGCAAAAATCTTCCTTTCAGTTTTGCCACCATCCTTGGCCACTTCCTTATCGGTAGCTTGTTCATCCTCTTCTTGTCCGCTTGGACACTATCCCACCATAAAGCAACGTGTCCTTTTAACTTAGTTGCAGCAAATTTGACTCTTTTGTCCTCACTGATCTCTTCGTTTTCAAAATACTTATCTAACTCACTTACCCAATCCAGCAGAACATCTGCAGATAGACTGCCATCATAGTTAGGGATCTCAGGTTTGGGTTTACTGCTGGCTAATAGTACCGATCTCAACAGTCTTAACTCTGGGGCTTCTTCATCTGATCCGTCCGTAGCAGTTACTGCCTCCTCTTCACTGTCATCTCCAAGTTCTGGGTCTCTTCTCCTTCCTGCCTCCACTGCTTCCAAGTAAGCAGTAAGGGCCCTCAATTCTTCCCTCAAGCCCTCATCTGCTACTCTACACACACCTCTTCCACGTCCTTGTCTTTGAACCTCCATCTCCTAATTTTTTTTTCAACTTCCTGCTCTGATACCACTTGATGGGGCTAGCCCACGTGATCCCACCGTCAACATATTCCACTTGATGGGTGTACAAGCAAGTAATAATGTTTAACAGAGATTTTTTTTTATATATGCAAATTGATTAACCGCGTTGAATTAAATGAGGGTTATGGTGATTAGTAAGATGGTTTTTTGTTTGTTGGACATCTGTCCCTCCTTGGGATTCCATGAGCCCGCCTTGGTATAGGGTTTCACCACCTTCGCTCATCCGATTCATTCGTTATTCTCTCGGTCGTTTGTGTTGTGTGCTCTCGGCGGTCTCTCGCACTTTCACTGTGGATTTCTTTTTTATGGTTTGTCCGCCTGGTTCTATGAGTTGTGTGCTCTTGGTGGTCTTCGCAGCTTCAATGTGGTTTCCTTTTTCTGTTCGTGGTTTGATTTCCCTGGTTCTTCGAGCTGTATGATCTCGGCGGTCTTCGCGGCTTCAATGTGGGTTTTGTTTTTATGGTCTTGCTTTACTGGTTCGGGACTCGACCTGGAAGTTTTTCCATTCATCCGGCAAGGTTATGGAACCCTGGTAAGGTTTGCTCCCTTCGTGATCTCCTTCTCGAATGTCGACTGTTATGGTATGTTTGGTAACCAACTTGGTATGTCTCCATCTTTGTGCGTCCTTGTCTGGGTTCGATGTCTGTGCTTTCCACGAGTATTACAGTCGGTTGTTGGTTGTGTTGTTCCTTGTAATGTTTCTCCAGCTCCGAGTTCAATTCCTCCACAAGCCCAGCATAACTGTGGTGGCGAATTCCTTCGGTTCCTCCGCCAATTTATCTGGGTAAGTCCACCTGTTCTATGCTGGATATATATGCTCCTTTTTTCCTCAATTGTCTAACGTCTTCGGCTCCTCGTGAGCAGGAAAAAGCCTAGAGGAGTGGTTGCAGTTATGGCTTGCCTCCATCAAGTAAGCTAACCAGATATGTATTGGTTGTTCTATTCAACTTTCGATTCCTCTTTGTTTCATTTCACAAGAACTCATTTCATTTATCGTTTCTCTTTGCAGGTAGAGCCACCTGAGGGTTTCGGCGCATGGAAACTCGACTGTTCCAATTGACCACGGGTAGTGTCGTTTCTGTTCGTTAGTTGTTTTCGCTTAGCTTCAATGTTACAACTGTAGGGTCGATATATCTTTGGTCTTCAACCCGCTGTTTGTATTTGTTTCTTCTGTAGTTTGTCACTGTCGTTGGGTTATGGTAATGAGTTGAGGACTATGGGGCTTGGCTTTCGCTTATTATAAGTATGAGTCATATATTTATGAACTGGGTTCGTTCCTTTGTTTCGAACAGAATGTAAATGAGCAAAGAATCAGAATACTGTCTTTATGTTTCTATGAATTCAACTATGGAACTGATTGGACTATATTTATAAATTCGCATGCCTGGTGTTTACAGAATTTGTTTTCTTATCTGGGCTTGTAATTTCTAACTTCGTGTCATTTGTTCACATAAATGATTTTATGTCTAATTGTTTGGTTGAGTCCGCCTGTAATTTGGGCGCTAACACTTCTCCTCTGGTTTTGGTTATCTCCTCTTTCGTTTTATAACCTGTAGTGGTATAACAACAGTCTCCACGAAAGTAATTTTACAAAAATTATTTTACACAGTGTTTGGGACGCTGTAGGGATGAATGTGCACAGAAAAAATTATATTTTTCTCCTTTTTATTTCTCTGTCAGTCGACCCTGTACATTGTGCTTTGTCCCTCTTTTTAATAGCAGTGTTCTCAAACTGTCACTAACTGTTGTTAGTTATGTTCAATTGGTTACATCAGTTATTCCTCATACGGAACTTTTCATAGCTGTCTGGCATATTTTCTTTTCATGTTTTTACAACAGTAAATTAACTGTCTAGAAACAATGACACTAACTAATTCCTATTGTTCCTAATTACAATTTTTATAAATTAACTTAGGCATCTTAATAAAAGAAGAATGAAAAAAACAAGTACGCTATCCATTCAGTGAATTAACTCCTTCGTCCCCTTTAGAGACCATATCGCCTTCACTTTATCTTTTCCCTGTCAGCCAAATGCTCCTGCATCATCTTGCCTTTCACACCGGAAAGAGAAGCTTTCTTCTTCTTCCCCTTCTTTGCTTTGGCAGCCAAAGTGCAATTTTCTTCATCAGGTTCCTTTGCTGAAGATTCGTCCCTAGTATTCCGCCTAATCTCCTCTTGCACAAGATTCAACCAAAGTCTCTCCCATCCTGGCAATTTCTCCCGACCATTGACAAAGTCCTGATAGGAATGCCAACTCTTCGGAAGACCAAGTAGAGTCAAACTCACCAAGTCCTCATCATCGACAGTCACCCCCACACTTCCCAGCTCATCCTGACATTGGGTGAACTTCATGAGATACTTGGGCATACTGTCGCATTTCTCACACTTTATGTTTCTGAGTTTATCCTTGAGCGCCAACTTCCTCTGGTCGCTCTTGCTTTGGTATAGATCTGTCAACGCTTTCCACATCAAGTATGGAATAGCCTTTCCATGGAGGTTGGACACAATGTGATCCCTCACGCCCTCCAACGGAATCCTTCGACACTTTGCTATCTTCTTTTGCCAATCCACGACTTGAGTAGCGTCAGTGGGTTTTGGGACATCCGCATCTATGAACTCCTTCAACCCATTATCATCTAACACCACCTCCACCCTGTCCTTCCATGCAATATAGTTCGAGCTGCCCTCAAGGGCATACTCCAATCGCAATCCGTTGAAAGACATTTCAACTTTGACACCAAGAAAACACTGCTGCAAATTCGAATTCCACCAGCTCAAAACTCAACCGCTTCTGATCTAAAATTTGTGAGAACGAAGTATTTCTTGTACAGAGATCGACTGTATGGGCATTCACCGGATATCTCACCTTCCAAAAGAAGGATGAATCCAGAGGCTACCTAGCCTGATTACAGACTCTGCCTGAAGAAATAAAACGTAGTCACTTCCTGAATAATAGATCCGATGATCAACTCTGCTCTGATACCATGTAGAAATTTTATGAATAATATGACACTTATTCAACCAAGATTATCCTGATTATACACTATTGCGGAATACATGCATAATACGTAATCTCATCTACGTTGATCATCAATACTGCAGAAGCAGAAACAATTGCATGCGAAGATAGAAGCATCAATCACACATAACACAGTATTTTTCACGGGGAGAGCATCTCGCTAAAAACTCCAAACTATTTTTGTATTATATTGATTGAGATCATGTAGTAGTACACAGTACAATACTAGCTCCACTGCTACACACAATACAGCATAGATCTGAAACAATCGCTGGCTCAAATCACCTCCACTGCTTGCCTGCCTCCACTGAGCAATTCTGCATTGAGAATATTGAGAATGGTTGAACCATTCACGTGTTTCCCTTGTGTAACACTACGCAATCCTCATTGGCAACTCAATCCCACTGATTGTGCAAATCACATGCACAACTATAATCACAACTGACAGTTGTGTTGCCCTTTCACTCACCTCTAACACTTGTCTCCACTTAATTGTCCATGCACTGAGTTAATGATGTATTCTTCAGTTGCTTTATGAGTTAATAATTAGTGAATTAATTAATAACTAATTCACACCACTCAACATTAGTCTATTTTCCAGTTAGACTAACTACAACTAGTTCAATTGATTCAAACTGAACACAACTCCGTCAACTCCTGATCCAACTCCACAGAACTCAATCATTGAAGTCCTCCATGCAATAGCTCAAGTTAACCCATAGGAACCACATATTTCCTTATGGCAGCTGCATGTGCCACATCTGTAGCTCGAACTGAAGTGCTCCAAGAGAATAAGTTAATGTTTATAGTCTAAATATTATTAAGAGCTAATAATATTCGACTGTTCTATATTTAGACTGACAGTACCTCCGTTGTTGTCTAAAAATAGAAGTCCATCTACTTTTACCAACATGACCAATCATCCATAAACAACATCCTGCAACTCATAAACCATGATCCATATGTCTAAAAATAGACTTGCGTCAAAAATAGCCAGCAGGCCCACTTAGTGAAGGCAACTTCTTTCCACTAAGCTCCATCATCTTGTTGCATTCTCAACAGTTTGTGTGGTTGAAAGGGGCAATTGTTGAAATGGTGGAATATTTTTATCCCTATGTGCGAGATTGTGAAAGAATTTCTCTGTTATTATAACCTCCTATTTTGGGAATGTCAACTACAGTGTAGTTCGTGTGGTTGCAGGGGGCAATTGTTCAAATGGTGGAATATTTTTTAATCCTACCTATGATATTGTGAAAGAATCTCTCTACTATGTGACCTATGGTTTTGGGATTACCATCTACATTGTAGTTTGTCGTGGGAGGCAATGGAGCCTAGATAAGGCTTGCAATTTTTTTGTGAGTGATCTCAGCATTGTTGAGGTGTAAGGTAATGTTTCCCTTGTGACCCTTAGCTCGCAAAATCATAATTTCTTTGGCCTCAAAGCGGACCATATCAAATCTGTTAGACTGACACATAAAGCACAAAAAGGGTTGTAAATGCAAATTCCTTTTAACTCAATGTGCTTAGCAAGTGGATATTATTGAGTTGGATATCTTGACAATCATACTAGAACAAAATGATCAACAAACCACAATTTACAATGAGCTAAATGATATTCAAGTATTGAAGCCAAGAGCAAGCCAACATGAAGATGAAATGGATGCTCTAAGAATGGATATTGAGGAGTTTAAAGACCATATCAAGAACCTCACTCTCAGCTTAAGTGACTCAGTCAGCTCAAGCACTTCAACAACTTTTAATTACCCAGACTTCAATGAAAATCTCAAGGACAGCAACAGGTTTATACTCATGAAAGATTTCATAATCAATTAGTAGTGTTGTGTTGTAAATTTTGTATTTTGTTGGGGTAGTTTTGTAAGGTATTCACCTACAAAACCCCCTTTTTTGCTGCTCAAATATATTTGCCTCACAAAAATCATGTATTCCTATTGGAAAAGGCGAAAGCAATTAAATTTTTTAGATGAATTAGCTCTATAATATTTGATATATTTGTTTTTCCCCAAATGCATGATATATTTGCTAGAAACAAGATTCACAAAATTATATATTACAAATACTATTTTCGATTAAAAATAGAAGGATTTCAAAAGTGTTGTACTTTTAGCCATAAAAAATCTCATAAAATAGAGTGACACTTTGATTTAAGTATTGGTTTTTTAGGTTTTTTGCACTCATGATATATGGTTTTGATTTGAAATTCAAATTTTATTTAATTATTTTCTTTAAGAGATATTAACACAAGAGTAATCATTACCATCACAAATCAAACATGACATACATCGCTGATGTTCATGATCTCCCTCAAGCTGAGTTTAGAAGATCTACATAGATGACAAGTGTCTCTCATAATTGATCCATGATGGATTTTCACACTCACTTCATTGGATTGGGAATCAATCATGCCACTGTGGGATCCACTTTGGGACCACTCAAAAAGTAATTATAATGGTTTGGAAGTTAACTAAAGGCTCCCGGTTTTGGTGTAATGGAAAACCTAATATGGTATCAGAGTCTTGGCCCAGAGTCTTGGTCTAGGCCCAGAGTCTTGGCCCAGAGTCTTGGTCTAGGCCCAGAGTCTTGGCCTAGGATCGATTCCCTCATTTGCGTGATTTGAGTTTGAGAGTGTTGGATTTCCACACTCACCTCATTGGGAATCAATGCGTTTGAGTGGAGTGTTGGATTTCCACACTCACCTAATAATAATAGTTTAGAAGTTTACTAAAATCTTCAAATTCACTTGTTCAAACATTTTATATAAAAATTTACCAACATTTAACAATCAAGTGAATTTTATCAATAACCCAAAAATCAGTAAGAAAAACATGTAATATCTCCCCAGCTATATGATTCTAAACTGTAATATTCAAAAACAGTTGATCAATCGCTCATAATATATCCCGGGCTATATGCTTCTAAACTGTCATATTTAAAAACGGCTAATAGATTTGCACAAATTGTTGAGAGTTGTCAACGAAGGTTTGTGCGATCAAATTGCTCGATGGTATTTCAAAAAGGAGTAGTCAAATTGTTTAATGGCATTTCAAAAAAAGTAGTTTATTGAGGTGGAGGAATTGTTTGCATGGTCAAAAGTGATTGGAATCTGGTCAAAAAAATTTCAAAAAATCTTGTCGAGGAAGTGTTTGAAGAATTTCTGTTTTTGATGGTGGAAATAGATCCAGCACCATCAAAAACGTGTAAGACACTTAAAATTTTGAAGTTTAACAATTATAATTTAGATTTACAAAAATCCTTCCCTGATTTTTTCTAAATATACCCAAAATTTCCATAACTATCCAAGCAATTCTTCCAACTACTTAGACTGGCGTTTCAAAATGGTTAGTAGATTTGCACGAACGGTCGGTAGAGAGTTGTCAACGACGTAAGGTTGTGCGCTCAAATTGGCTGATGGTATGGATTCTAAACGAAATTATTTGATTGTATGGATTTTAAACAAAATTATTTAATTTAAATGTGTTAGTTGGTGAAATAAATGATTTTTAAATTAATTCAGTTTTTTTTCCATTTGAAATTAAAAAATTCACTCTCTTGAAATCAAAATCAAAAACTTTACTTTCATTCATTTAAAAATCAAAATTCCTCACTCAATTCTAATATATATCACACTAATCACCAAAGACATAATTGCTGTCTGTAACCTATATTACTATTATAAGGTGAACCATCAGAACCATCATCAGTCTCATCATTATTACACCCGATAGGCTGCTCAAAGGCATCTTTGCGGTAGAAATAAAAACCAAATAATATTGTGGCTCAATGGTGGAATTAGTATGTAACCTATATTACTATTATAAGGTGAACCATCAGAACCATCATCAGTCTCATCATTATTACACCCGATAGGCTGCTCAAAGGCATCTTTGCGGTAGAAATAAAAACCAAATAATATTGTGGCTCAATGGTGGAATTAGTGGATCTTGGATGCGTGGAGAGCAATGGAGTGGAGTTATGTGGACATTGGATGCGTGGAGAGCAATGGAGATACGTGAGTGGTGTATAGGTGCTACAAATACGTTTTAACCGAGAAATATATACAATTCAATCAAATAAATTTTGATTGAAAATGCTATTTCATTATGTAGGTTTAATGCTAGCATTCGTTTTCTAAACGCTCTGAAAAAATTGCAAATGGTTTGTCAATCAGAAATGTACATTAATGGTTTGTCAATCAGAAATGTACATTATTAAGCAGCATGCTTCTTCAACGCTATTCTAGATTCTAGAAATGCTTTTTGAAATTGAAATATATACCATTCAATAAGATATATAGGTTTTGATTCTAAAAGCATCACAAATGAACAATTATGTGATTTCGCCAAAAAATTTCTAAACAAATTTTACACGCCTTTAATAGAAAATTCATCTAACACGGTTTCTTCTCAATGGTATAGGAAAGCACAGAAATACATTCATTAAATACTGGAAGCATGCATATGTCCAAGTAAAGAAGTTATAGATTGTGCAATCTTAAAAATAAAGAATACCACACAACTAACTTAAAAATTAAAAAATGCGACACAACTTACATACCAGCGAGTATAAACACAATAATAATTAATGAACATCGATTGCCAATTGCAACTGCATAGCAAACCAATGATCATATCAAACTTCCAGTAATGTTCCAAAGTTCATTGTTTGCAAAAATACAGCTGATATTATATAAATTCAGTTACCTTTTACAATGCTGCGATAAGGTAGTCAAGTGTCCACGAAGATATATATAATCTATACATCTACGAGATTCAAATCACATGCAGTTTTTCAGAATTGTGGACTTTCATCTAACACAGTACGGCACTGAACATGATTGGACTGCATTGTACCCTGATCACTTGAACCTTGCTTTTCCTTGAATTGGGCAGCTTATTACAATTTCAGAATAACGTTAAGGGATACGGCAAGATTAAACTACATACAATTCAAACTACATGCAAACTTGCCCAATCAATATCACAAACAAGGTTAAATGGCTTACATATATTACCACTTCCTCTCTTGCTATCGTTACACCCATGGTTCATCTCTGATTTACCATCGTCAATTACTAATCGCTTATGTTTCTCAAAGATGTGTCCGCTTTGCCAAAGCCTGAGGCTCCCACTACAATTGATAATTAATTTCACGGTACTGTTGCCTATTGCAGCCTTCTTACTTGCAACTTAACCATATAATTAATTCTTTACAGAACTTAACGTAGAGTTCATTATACAGTTCATTACAGAGCTTTAAATAAAGCTAATCCAGCAATTGTACACATTACAAAATTTCACACGGTATTGTCTCAGTGTAACTGTGTTTATTAGTAAATATAAGTATCTAACAAGAGTAATCTGTAACAGACAAAAGAAGCCGTTGGACACCATGGGATCATAACAAGCCAACAAATAACAGGGAATATTCAAGACACCCCGACACAAGCTTATGTCAGTCAGAAGTGCATCCGGCTGAAGATTGTCAAATCATATGACTTAGTATGGTATTCCACGTTAACTTCGCCATTTCAGTGCAACAAATCTTAGAATTGTCCTGATAGAATGAAAAGTAGCAGCCTGAAAAATTCAAACGTAAGAAGAAGAGGTAGCAGTAAAAATAAGATTTAAGTCTTGAAGGTACAATAAAAAGAAAAAGGGAGAAGAGCAAGTGGTAGGATGCAGACATAGTTATCTATTAGTTATCCAAAACAATAAAACAATTCGAATACAACAATTTTAACTTGTAACTTTCAAAGTCTCTTGAAAGTTGAAACATGCATATCAATAAAAGCAAATGAAAATACATCGTCAATCATGAATTTTATCCAGAAATGAAGTTGAAATTCATCAATACACGACTTACAGAAATAGTCAAGCTCAAACCATTCAATCTATCTAGTATTTTAATCTCCACCCTAAACACAAATTCAAAAGAAATTTGCTGCATTTTTCTTAACATAATCATCTCCATCAATGATTTCTGGTATCGACAATCAACCACACTAACTTTGTACATTGAGCTATCAAAATTCTTGCCTCCAGCAGTCAACTGTTCCAATGTTTTCTTCACTTTACAAGTATTGATGAAATGTTTAAAAGGTTAAGGTTCTAGCTACACGTCAGCATGAAGTAAGTGCTGGAGAGCAAACAAATTCACAAGTAGCCCACCTACGTTAAGACAGTAAATGTTAGCCTTAGTTACTAGCTGTTAGGTTACATATAATACATAAAGCTCCCACAGCAAGCAAATAAGATCTGCATGACTGCATTTCTACAAGATCTTTCCTTTGCCAAGGTGAGGATTCAATTACAAACTGTCTTGAGTCGCTTTGCCGCCTGCACAAATCCAGATATTACCTGCAACTCATCCAATTGCTTTGTAGAGCAAAGCAACCAGAGTACAGATTTGGTTAGAGTTATAACTTGGCAATGTCACCAGTAAACGATAAAATCAAATAAAAACTAATGCAAATCACAAACTTCCTCACATATGTGTAACCACCCTAAATTCAGTGATTTCTATTCACAACATTTCCAACCGCATGAAAAAACCTGCCGATAGAGGGACACTGCAACAAACAAGCATGATAATCAACCTACCTAAAATGCTAATGACTGGTTCAGAAGGCAATCAAGTATGCTAAACTTGAGCATAATTTGATGCAAGCCCCCAATCAAACTATACACGTGACGAGAAAGATATGCACACCTCACAGGAGCAAAAGGGCAGATAATGAAAGAGCCAGAGCTTTTTTTAATTTTACTACAAACAAATCTGACAGGTAGGGTAAACCAACAATCTGGGTCATAACTCATAAACAAACAATTTAATTGATAGTATAATGCAAGATATAAACTGCATACAACATAAGGTTAATGGAATATGAATCACATTAGAAATATTCGACATCCTGCTCTCAGCTATTGTGAAATCAAAGAAACTGTGAAACGATGGCAGAACGTTAATGACACAAGAATATTCTACATTGTTTCAATCAGTAGTTTCCAATGATTTGACCAACATCTCATGCATAAAACATTTCGTATAAGAAGGCTACTAATTCTGTCCCGGAAGCCTTGCAGAACACAGAAAAGTAGGAGCACCTTTTCAGTTGAAACAGAGTACCGAACGAACATGATGAAATAGAAATCGCTCAGCATGAAGATAGGATGCATAAGTCTAAAATTAGTCTATGTAAAAATCCCACCCCTTGTTCCTAAATACAGTCTGGATTATCAACTCAAGTGTGCTCTAAAAAGTGGTGATAGAAAATAAAGCGCTAAATGCAATATGAAATGGTAGCATTAGAAACAAGAAATACATCAGGACGGCTTATATGGAAGCACCACACTGTAACTGGAAACAAGAAGATTTGTATAGATACCTGTGACATGAAATGTCTTTGAACAATGTCAATCAACTGCTCCTTTGAGGGGTTGGGAACTGCATCTACCTATTTCACAAGCATGAATTTCAGTCTTCAGTTATCTATGAATCCCAACCCATTATTCAGAGTGGATTTAAAAATATAAGTTCCATTTTTAGCATAGTCAAAATTTTCAGAATTATGACTAAGATTCCAAAGACCACTCGATTCCCATTATCATCAAATATTTGTGGCAACTCACCAGATTAAAGTGCTTCCAATATCTCACCAAAGCTGTTGTTTCCAATTTGCTCAAGTCTACCTTCTGCATCATTTGAAAATCAATTACATCTTCAAACAGCTTTCAGATTTATTCATACTAAACACATAATATAGTGGCAGAATTCAAGACTCACAGAATTGCCTATTTTTGAAAGGCAAAAGTTCAGAAGACACAAAGGAAACGAACACTGTTAAGACTCAGAAGCGCTTACCAGCATTCCATGCGAAGATACCCTTGAACCCGTGGACAGTAATTCGTTAGAATGATTTTTGCTGAGTGATTTGGACATAGAGGTCATTGTCTTGTGAGGCCTCTGTTTGGATTTATGTAACTTTGGAAAATCGTCAGAAGCTGCTGTGACAAAAATGTAAATTGCTCATTATACTTTCCACGAGAATATCTCAAAAATTTTATGATATTTAACAATTGACTGACAAAGGAATTTTGATTCACCTAATTCTGAGCTACTAGACATAACATTTTCACAGTCGTTTCCATCAGCGTCCTCATGTCCAGTTGGTGCATCCTCATGGCTAGTTGGTGCTTCTATAACACTCAGAGCATTTCTCTGTAGCTTCACTTCTATACCATTTGTAAGTTCCTGAAATGAATAATAGCAGGAATTTTATTAAAATGTGGCCTTTAACCGTTGACATATTGTCCATGAATTTTTTGGGTTAAACGTAATTAAATTTTGTATGCAGTCATAAAACCAGAAAAATCAAGGAAACGAATTTTAATATTTATGAAAATTGATGCAATGCTCCTCGGACATAAGATTCCAAAAACCTCATAACTGGCTTCAACATAACAGACTGAGTAATTTGTGACATTAAAAGAGAAAAATCCCTGGAATCAAAGACGTGAGCAGAATTTGTATTCATAAGTAACTTGACGGACTCAAACTGTGCAGGCTTTCAACCTTTAGGATATTTTGATAGATATAACTTGAGCAAATATTTATCCAACATTCAGCAGGAATTGAGATTGTCATTTATAACAAAATAATCAAACACTAAGAACCTCCTATTCTTACCCAAAGCAGGCAACGAGACAATTTTTCAGCATAATTTGAATTTTGTTGTACACATATGCAGGCTGCGGCCTTTTCACCAGACACTAAACTATGTATGCAGAGTTTAAGACTGATTGATAGATAACAGTACGCAGAAATGCCCGTGTGAGCTGAATGCTAATGTCAGAAGCTCATAAATTAAATTCAAACTAGTCACTTTAAAACGTGTCCATTTACTTGCAGAGGCACATGAAAACATTTAAATATTCCATAAAAGCTACTTAAACACGCGAATTTCAAAAGAATTCAAACCTTGCAGAACAAATTTCCATTAGAAAAACATATAATACGCCACTTTTACAGTTTCAAGAATATGCTTCAACGCTGCTTAAACATTACTGAATGAAGATCGCGATTTTTTTCGTTGAATACAAGAGAAATCTCAAATTTCACCATTCACCCCACGAAAATCCCAAATGTGCAAAAAAAGTAATTAACTTCCGAGTTGCAAATTCAAACCCCTCTTTTCAAAAGCTTGGAAAAGGAAGGTGAATATTTACTTACAGGGAAAAAAAATTAAATAGTAAAATATTACCAGGATCAACGAAAAATTTAAATACTACATAAACATACAAATTGGGATCGAGGTTACAAATTCAAACCCTTCCTTACAAAAGCTGAGAGAGAAAGACGCGAATATTCCCTTGTAAAGCAATGCATTAAGAGTAGTTTTACCCGGGATCAAGAAAATGTCTAAATGCTGCATAAAGATACTAGAAATATCCAAAGTTCAGGTTTCCTTAGTAAAATATCAGGAAAAATATATATAAAAAAATCACCAAAAAAAATGCTTGAAGTCTGGCGTCTAGAAAAATGTAGATCTCAGCACATGCGATTAAATAATTTTCGCATTGAAAGAGAAAACACGAATTTCGCATTTCTTAGTTAGTAATCTGGAAAATAAAGAACAGCCCAGTAAGCTACGCTAAAGGAAGCACCATAACTTGACGTTTAACACATAACACCATGTCAATTTAATCTGGCTTAAGAGAATTAAGCAGGAAATAAGAGAATTACCAGCCAATGCCATCCCCCCAGCCCAACGGCCTTCTTGACGACGCCACGAAGTCCAACGAGAACAGATTTCGTCCTGTTATTTCCGGTAACAACAACCTTAGTATACTTTGGAAGTACAGAAAGCTCCTCATCTCCACTATCTTCGCAGCAAGGAGACGACGAAGATATGACCCCCTGCTGCTGCTGCTGCTGAGGGTAGACAGCTACCTCCTGCATTTAAGTTCTCTAGCTAAAAATGACCACAGAAACAGAAAATGCGGTCAAAACACCTCAATTCCCAGTCAAAATCACCTCAATTGCCAACCAAAATCACCAGATCCGCTAAAAAAAATCCCAGCTAAAATGCCTTAGAACGCAATTACAGGGGCATGAGCAGCAACAAATACTGAACCGATCGCGCATCAAAACCAGCCAAAAACCCTGATGAAACGACACTAAACGATCTCGAAGCTGAGAATGGCAGCTCGTCCGCACACACGAAAATATTTCCTTTCCAGTACACAACACCTACTGCTATGGCTTATACACCGGGGCTTAACGCGTCTAGCCAATTGACGGCTTCCACGTGTCCGACCACACCATTGATGCCCGGCCTTGCCGCAGACTAGGGAATCCACGTGGACAGAAATTTTGAAACTGGGACGACCCGTTTGTGACCGGTTAAACCGTTTGCAGTTGCTCTGTTTTTCTTCGTTTCCGTAACCCTAATTCCCGCTGCCGACCTCCACGTGGCGGCGCATGCAGTGGCACATGGTATGGGAACCCTAAATTTCGAAAATTTGAATGTTTTTAATTTGCCGTTGGTGTCCGCTTTTCTAGAGCAAATGTCCCTAAGGGATAGAGTGGGGGTTATCATGTTTCTATCGCCCGGATTCTTCCCTATGTTTATATTTTGTTTGTTGGTTAAGGAATCATATCCATATATAAAATGTTATGATGGATGATGGGGACCCTTTTTCTATTTATTGGCTTTTTGATAAGGAGACAAAGATTTGGTACAAGGACACATCATAAGAATGGGTTGAGAGGTAAAGATATTGTGATCCTTAAAATCATTAGTGGAATTAATGGTGTTCTGGTTTGATGGAAAAAGGTGATATCCTCATTTTCATTAAATTTTTTAAAAATATGAACAAGTTTAGAGTGCCCTTAATGTTGTATTATTAATAGTATTAAAAAAGATATTGTGATCCATTATTAATGGTGTTCTAGTTTGATGGAAAAAGGTGACATCCTCATTTTCATTCAATTTCTTTTTAAATATGAACGAGTATGGTGTGCCTTTAATGTGGTATGTTGTATTATTAATAGTATTAAAAAAATGAAAATATTAAAAAATTGGAAATCTTAATGTGGTATGTTGTATTATTAATAGTATTAAAAAATGAAAATATAAAAAAATAGGAAATCTTAAAAATTATTTGATTTAGAAATATTTAAGGAAGAAATTAAAATTTAAAATTTAGGGTGTTTTATACATTAATTTGGTATTTCGTTTCGTTATAATTTTAAAATTAAATTATTATTATCAATATTAAGAAATAAAAGTATTGGTATAATGGGTTATAAAGGGAGTCAAGGTGGAAGTGAGCATAGATCAAACATTGAGTGCAAAAAGAAGTGATATATGTGCATAGACACAAAGGAATTCACAAAGAGGATGCAAGTGAACCAAGGATATAAAGATATGTGTGCATGATGAAACTGTGAGAGCACAGGCACATATTTGTGCATAAAGGATTTACACATATGCTTAAATATTAACACCATGAGTGGAGATACATAATTGAAGGTTTGGTGCAAGAAGGCATACATGGAAGTTGAAGCAAAGCATGGCGAAGTTGAAGCATTAGGTGCAAGACAATGGCAACCAACTAGGATACATGTAGATGGAAGGATTTATTAGCAACTTATAAATATAATGGTTACAAAGAAGATTTGTTTGCCTAGTCATCATAGTAAGATGGCTTGGACGAGTGATGCTAAAGGAGAGCTTGAAGGAGGAAGAACACTTATTGTAGAGGAAGATTTGGATTGAAAACTAAGATTTGAGAGTTGTTGAGAAGTAGAGAATGCCATATTGATGTTGTGGTGCATGACCATTGTACTTGGGATTACTTTATATAATAAGAACCTATACACAAAGTCTTCAATCTTTTTTCCCTTTTTATTTGCTTATGTTTTTTGTTCCCTTACTTTATCTTGTTATAATTTACAATGCCTTTTGTGTTGCACACATTGTGACGTAGTCAAGCACATGGCGCTTGATCCTAAGTGCCTTTGGAGAAGAGGGTCCAACACACATCCTTTACAACATTTGATATTAAGGTGAAGCATGACTCTAGTATGGATATGAGCATGTAAAGAGCTCAAAGTTTGTCATGTTAAAGAGCTTATGCCACTACAAAAGTGGCACATAAAAGAGATAGAATAACTACTAGCAAAGAATCGTAGGGGTTGAGGTAAAGGATCGAAGAACTTGGAGACCAAACAGTAAAATGTTCAAACAAAAGCAGAGTGCTTCTAAACCAAAACTTGAAGAAAATAAGAACAAAGTGGGCAATAAAACTATTTTGAAATAGATGAAATGCAAAACTAGAAGTCCTCGATCACAATGAAAGTTTGAACACCAAAGCCCCAATAAATTGGTTAGGTAAGATGAAGTGTTACTTTGAGTATGAGAAGAGTGATGATCCTCAAAAAAACAAACTTTGTGGGTGCAAAGTTGAAAGGAAGTTATATTGGGAATTTGTGCAATAGAAGAAAACTCATAAAGGAATACAAAAAATGGAGGCATGGAATAAATTTGTCCTAAAAATGTATGATAATTCTTGTTATTGGACTACAAATAACAAGTGTTTCAACACATGTAAAATATCAAGTAGAAGGAGCAACGTAAGAGGACTACATGTAAAATTAAGCATTGGCTAATCAGGAACATGAGATGGGAAATTGGTCAAGGCTCAAAGCTCAAGATTAGCTTAGATCCTATGAAAGGTTTTACCGAGAAACATACATTACTGCCTACTCTTATAAGGTATATACACAATATGGGCATCTATTATTTGAATCAAATTTATATATCACGTGATCATATCCATGTGTCTCTAACCTAGACACATGCTCGAGATTTGGGATTAATTGGCAGCCTGACAGAGATTTGGAAAATGTATATACAAAACTTATCAATAACAAGTATTGCTCTATCCGAGAACAATGATATTTTAACGTAGGATAGCTTTACTAAAGATGGAGAGATCTCGGTAAAGAAGGCATATTTTTATCTCTCCAACACAAAATTCCATTGGGGATCGTTATTGGTTTCAGAAAGCTTGGAAGTGGAACCTCCCCCTCATGCTCAAAGTTTGTCGTTGGATGACTTAGCATAACATAATCCTTACATGGGATAGTTTATATAAGAGAGGCTTCATTGGACATGAGAGATGTGCCATGTGTAATGCAAAGTATGAAGGCGTTATACACTTATTCATTGATTTTCCATTTGCATCTTCTATCTAGTATGGTGTTCTGAACATTCTTCATATTTCTGCCAATTGGAATCATTCTTATGTGGAGGCTTGCTTATTAGAATGGTTCAGGAACTATAAAGTTTTACATGCCCTCCCTTTTCAAATATATTGGGGAATATAGGGGTGTTGAAATGCATTGATTTTTGAGGGATCCGCTACAGGCATCAAAAAGTCATGTATGAAGATTGTGGCTTATTTCAACGAAATTGGGCCTAATTTGGAGAAGGGAAATCTGAGACATATAAATTATGTGGATATTTGGAGTAGATATCATGTAGTTTTCTTTGATGGGGCATTACATAATAATTCATGTGGTTATGGGGCATATATAGTCATTGAACTAGGTAGGTATTAACATTTCTATTGGAATGGGGGTGGGAACAAATACCAAGGTTGAGATCATCGCGCTTTGGGGGGTTCAGTTTCTCACAAAATGGTTATCCATTGAACATATATATGTCTATAGAGACTCTAAAGTGGTCATTGATTGGGTGTTGAGGAGAAAAAATTTGGCGTCGCCCAGGCTTATAAATTGGATGAAAGGTATTAAAATGTTGATTAATGTTTTTCAAGGTCTAACTTTTGAACATATTTTCATGGAACAAAATGTTGTTGCATATGACTTATCCAAATAGGGTTACAAAAATATTCATGGAGTGATCTCTTTCTCTGCTTTCTACAATGACACTCTTATTAGAGCAGGAAATATTCCAATTATATAGAATCCTTTTGTAAAGATACTTAAAATTCCTTTTCTAGATAGTAGTTTCTTTTATTTGGTGATTTTTTTGGGAAAAATGGCTCTACAGCAACAAGACCCTACCTCTCGACTGCATACTGCTAGGGTTCCATTCTCTCATGATTGCGGTTAAGGTTATTTCCATCCACCCTTGGTGACTATAACTACCTGATGGCCAACTTCCATTTTTTGGCACCTAGGGATGACATCAATGCACTTTTCTCTGAAGTCTTGGCAACTTTCGGTTGACCCGAATATCTTGTAGATCTTCTATTGTTGTTTTTCGACTGAGATGGAGGTTGATTTGGTGGACTACTCCATGGATCCCTATGACTCCATGCCCATATGGAAGGTATCTCCACCTCATCTATTAGTCATGACCTCTTCAATTTCTTTGTAACTACCTACAACTCTCGTGGGTGACCCTAGGGTTTTCTCGATGTCCGTTTTTTCTCACCCTTGTGCTCTGTCTGAGAATATTATGTTGTCGATCAGACCTTCTTCTTCCTCCTTGCTGGTTTCTGTCTCACCTGACGCATCCTTCTTCTTGTCGAGCTTTGTCTATACTCCTCCCTCTCTGTATTCCCTTTAGTTTCTCACCACTTATTTGGACACATTTGTATCCACTTACCCACCGGATCTCTCAGGTACCCCCTCCACTGTGGTTCCTTACCCATCTAACCCTCTGGATCTGGGCCCTCTCTCTGTTCACTCATCGACACCATCTGCTCATGTCCCCCCACCTCAGGTGTCCATCCCTATCACATCTGCTATTTCGAAGGTTCCTCCCTACCGCTTCCTGACCTAGGAGAAGGTTCTAAGGTTTGTGAAGAACACGACATTGCCTCTGATGTCCCTCTTAATCCTCCCACTAGAAAATTTCCCCAATCCGTAAAGAAGTACAAGGGAATTAAGGTTGGGAACATAAAGATTGTGTTAATCCTCAGTGACAGCTTATACATGGGAGACATGCTCGACACCACAGACAAGGTTCTAGTTGGCCAGGTTCGGGGACATTCCTACAGTGTTGCCCATCTTAGGCAATGGATTTTGGAGATTTGGGGACAAGTGTTGGAAGATCTACCTTCGGTGGTCACCTTATCCCGTGGATGGTTCGCACTCCGCTTTCAGTGCCCTGAATATGTATCCTAGGTATTATCTAAATTCTGGCACATAGAACTAGCTCTGGTTTTACTTAAGAGATGAAGCCCTCTTTTTGATCGGAACATGAACATTTGGGGGCTGGCTCAATCTGGGTTCGTCTGCCTAGTCTTCTACTACACTTATGGTCCGAGGACATATTCAAGCACATCGGGAATGTACTGGGGACTTTTTTGGACTATGATAAATCCTATATTGTCACTGGAAACATGGCTCTGCCACGCATCCTGGTTCATCTGGATACTCATGAAGGTTTGGAGGAAAACATAAATATACAGTGGAGGAACACTAGTCGCCTATAGATTCTCGATTATGAGGGGGTTCCCTACAGATTTCATTGATGCCATAATATTGAACACATGTACAAGGATTGACCACTTCTTACCTCCAGCTCTGCTTCTGATTCTCAGCTTGATAGCAACACAACAGATATTCCATCAAGATCTCACTACAAGAGGCTTGCAAAGGTTATTGGGTGCCCCACAAAGTCACAAGTACAGATGCATGGAACGAGCAAGGAACTTGTTTGCCGACCCTCTCCTCGCATCACTAGATCACGTGCAGTCGCGACTGGAATCACTTCAGGTAATCCTTCCTCTTCTCTCCCTCACTTTCCTCCCTCTATTTCTGATTCTCATCACACTACATCTCAACACCTGCATTTTTTCGCTCCCTCCTTATCTGCTCCCCTGTATCCTCTCCTCCCATTTTCTCCAATACCCTCTCTATCATCCCTGATGACCCGATCACTGCACCCTCTTCCGAGACTTCAAATTATTCTCGACCGAATCATCTATATCTCCTTTGATCCCTGGTTAAATATTCATCAGATGATTGTTGCAGTTTTGACATTGTTCCCCCTCCTAAAACGTCCAAACCTACTAGAGGTAGACATTCCCATATCTCAAAGGCTATCATCCAAATTGGATTGGATGTAGCTCAAGCAAGACAATTTTCCATTGATAAGGTCCTTAGAGCTATGACCTCCCCTACCTTTGGTTCTCCATGAAGTGGTTATCCTTCAATTGTCGTGGGTTGGCTAGTCTTGCCAAAAAACTAGCCTTTAGGAGACTACTTGAACTCGAGAGGGTGGACATCATATTCCTTCAAGAAACCCTTGCTCTCATTGAACAGATCATCCCTTCCTTTGAATCCCTTGTATCCAATTGACACTTTCACACTCTTGATGTTCGTGTCCGCTCTGGGGGCATTGCTTTTGGTTACAATCCTAGGGTAGTCAAGCTGCTTAATATTTTTGGGCTGGGGGGGCTGCCGGATAGAGGAGTGGTATTATAGGGGAAAACATCTTTTCTTCTGATCTTGTGAGGGATTTGAGACTAATCCATGTATATGATCCCTGCATTAATCGGGTTGTTTATTGGGAAAATCTCCTCAATTCTACATATATGCAAGTAGATGACATCATCTTGGGGGGGGATCTTAATTTCTCCATTGGCCTTGTGGAATCTTTGGGACACAATGCACATGTTGATCCACTTTCTGATTCCATCAGTCTCCTCTTAGAAGATCATCACTTTATTGATATCCCTATGGCTCGGCCCCAACCTACCTAGTGTAATAGAAGGACTGGAGAGGTTATGCTTGCCAAAAGGCTAGACCGCTTCCTTATCAAAGAAGCCCTTCTTAGACGATTATCATTGTATAAGAAATGGGTGGGATTGGGAGGCTTATCTGACCACTCTCTAATCTACCTTGAATTTGTAAGTGCATATCGCAAGCCAAAAGCTCCTTTTAAGTTTAACTTGACCTGGCTTAAGGATGAGGAGTATACCAAAATGGTCACTAATTATTGGAAATCCATCCCCCTTGTTCCCGGACAGACACACACTGAATGTTTTGCTAAAAATATTCTTTGCCTCAAACACAAAACAATCGACTAGGCCAGAGAAAAAAGAGTAAGGGACGATCACCACCTTAATGATATTGAACTTGAAATTGCTAATTTGGTTGGAGTGGATGGTCAGGGATTTGAATCTACCGAAGCAAAATATCACCTTATCAAACTTGAAACAAAGAGGACCATAATTCTAAAGGACAGAGAAGAAACCTAGAGACTTAGGAGCCGTGCCATTTGGTTACAATATGGGGATGACAATACAAATTTTTATCATCAATTTGCAAATGGTCAACGTGACATCAATACAATATGGCATTTGGAGGATGATACTGGACACTAGGTTCATTCATTCAATCATCTGGCCACTCTCAGTACCTCTCATTTTAGCTGGCTTTATAAAGCTTCACAGGAAGCTAATCTCACTGAGATTAT
>APFE030317140.1:0-11009 GCA_000404065.3 Pinus taeda | reverse complement strand
GGTTGAGAGAGAGCTGGTGTCGCTCGTGGAGTCCTTGTAGGTCTTGCGGACGAGTTGAAGAATAGGTTCAGCACACCTCTTCAGTTGTCAAGTAAGTACTGAGTCCATCATCTAATACTACTGGTATCAGAGCCTTGTTCTAATCCTTGGATAATTTCTAGATAGAGCCTAAAGCTGGCCAGGTAGCCTTCGAAGTGCAGTTATTCTGTAATTGCAATTTCGATAAAAGCCACTTTAGTCAATCTCTGGTTGAAATTATTTCATTATGTCTAGTTTGCTTCGTTCATTTTCCACTGTGGAACGACGTGTGGTTAATGAAATATCATCGCGCTCAACTGAGACTGAAATAGATGTTACTAGTAATCATGAAGTAGTTGAGAATCCAGAACAATGGAATCCACCCTCTCTGCATGCGACTGATATTTATAAGCTTCCCATAACATTTTCATTCAAGAAAAAGTCATTCCTGAAAGAAGTAGAAATAACTTTGAAAATATCTGGTCCATCCGTCCAAATAGTTGCTCTGAATCTGTTCTCCAAGGATGATATCAAAAAATTTAAACAATATGTAAAAGAAGGCAAATACTTTTATATTCACTTTGGAGGGATAAGAATTGGGTTAGCCCCTTTATTTCGTCATGGAATCAATGCCCCATGCATTGCCGAATTGTTCGACACTCGCCATCAAACATATGACAATGCTAGAATCGGAACTATAATGGAAAATTTAGCTTCTGGTTGTCAATATGGTACCATCTATCCAGATTATGCTGTCAGTTTGAATCGGGTTCATCTTAAAGACTGTTGGAAAATTTTGGTAGGTGTTCAAGGTGTGTCCATGGTCAAAGATAGTGAATATTTGTCTATCATTGCTCAAGCCTCATTCCAGTTAAAAAATACTGTTCATCCGAAACTCAAGCAACCAGTTTTGAAAGATTGTGTTACAGTAGGAATATCTAATGCCCAGGTTGAAGGAGTGCTGTATGATTCCACAGAATTACCCAGTAATTGGTATTTCCAATACAAATCAATTGCTGACCAATAGAAGACAGATCCCAAGCTTAAAAGAGTCGCGATTGATAATGGACATGTCAAGTTAATACCTGCTAAACCAAAGATACAGAAGCCTATTGCAAGGCCCTGTAAACATGTCTTTCCAATAACACCATCCGATCTACCCTCTTCATCTAGTACAAGTAACATTCCTACTATTGCTGAAGTTCCTTTAGAACCTTAGTTGTCTCCAACTGAACTGTATATACCTGAATCCAAGCCGTTTTTACCATCTGTAAATAAAATGCATCGTCTATCAGGTTATAGATTTTAGCTGGTCGAAGAATGGAAATATGCCAATCGTAGGTTTGTCAAAGGAGGAAAGTGGCCGCCCAAAACAAAGTTTTGTACAACATCTTCTGTCTCAAAACAACCTGCGACTAGAGCTGACTGTGCCCCACTCATAGAACATAATTCTCAAAATCCAAATGAGTTAGACCAAACCTATCAAATAGGGAATTACCTAACTACTTGGTTCTCTCATGCAGAAGAAGTTCTTGATGATTTAGGCAGTCAGACTGAACAAATTTTAGAAAATTTGAAATTGTTGAATGAAGAACAACAGCAGGAAAGACAGAAAAAACAAGAAAAATTGAAAAAGAAGAAAGAGAGAAAAAGAAGAGAAGCAAAGCCGCCTACTTTCTCTAGATCAATGTCTGTACCACAATTTGAAGAAACAGAAACAGACACTAATGAGGGAGAAGAAAAGGGGGAAGCATCTACAACTCAAGCAGACTGGAAAATGGAATCAACTAAATCATTTAGTTATCCAAAATCCAAGAATGATGTAGCCTCTCTAGAAGATGCAGCCATAAAGTTTCCATCATTCATTTTGCCCTCATTACAAAAAGCAAATGTATTCAAAGAAGTGCCCAAATTCCCGAGAATTGAACAACATCTATTTTCAGCAAATGATTCTGGATAATTCATCTAATCCAGCAGAATCAATAAGAATTTGGATAGGAGCACTTTATCAAATTCAAGTGACCACGAAACTAGATAATTATTCTATTTTTCTCTTAGCAGAAAAGAGAATGGCTGGTATCATCCACTGATGGTGGATGGGAGGAGCGGAACAAGAAAGACTTAATGTAGCAGCTAATGGATTAGCTACATTAGAGGTTTTATTGCTTACTCAATTTGTTCCTAAACCAATAGATGAAAAGAAACAAATCATTACAGATCTAACAAGAATGCAGTTAACAGATCTTAAAGAGTTAGATTCATTTGGTACAGAATATATGTCCAAAGTCTACAAAGCTAATCTACAAAATGATGCTGTGCAAAAGGTTTCTTTTCTTTCCAAATTGCCTGGAAATTTAGGCGATATGATTCTCAAAGATCTAGAGGTCCAGAGAAAATCCATAGAACAAACTTATTGGATAGATCTACTTTTCAGATGTCAGGAGAAAGTTAAATATTTGTGCTGGCAGAAAAAGACCCAAGAAATTTCACCAGGGTTAGATGTTTACCGAACTGTTCTCCCTTGGACTCCATTCAGAAAATCCAAATCTAGAAAGTCCAAGAAATATGGAAAATATCGCCAAAAAAGAGTAGCAAACCCAAAAAAGCCATTCAAGAAATATATATATTTGAAAAAGAGAAGAAATCCCAAAAGAGATAATGCTTGCTTCGTATGTAAGCAAGAAGGCCACTATGCAAGAAAATGCCCCAAGAATGCACCCTCAAAATTAAAAGCATGTGTAGATATTGAAGATTTTGTAGATAATTGGTCTGTCATAGATTCACAAGATGAAGTGTCTGATGTATATATTTTGACTGACGCTTCCTTGTCCGAAAATGAAGAAGAGTTTGACTTAACCCAAAAAATGAACATTTGTGATGACTGTTCAGACTCTAATTTCTTCAAAGAAAATCATTACAGCGAAGAAGAAAGTTCAGAAGATGATACAGAAGAAACTTATGATATAACTTCAGAAGATGTATCTATAGAAGAAGATGCCTCCTCAGACTCTTCCCAAACAGAAAAAAATTCCACTTCCGTTTTAGATTCATTGCAGCCACAACCCATCGTGAATTCTTTCTGTCCATATCCTAAAAATGTAGCATCCTCGTCCTTACCAATGTCAAAAAGAGCAGTAGTTCCTCCAGAAGAAAATGCTTTCTTAAAAAAGATTGTCAAGTCAAATAATCTATTGTATATCCCAGTCGAGGTCCAAGTCAGAAATGAATGGATTACAGTAGATGCTTTTATCGACACAGGAGGATCTGATAATCTGGCTCGCCCATCCCTCTTTAAAGGTCTCTGGAAACCACTTCAGAATATTCTTGTCTCAGAAACCATTGGTGGTTCAGTAAATTTAACACATTATGTAGACAATGTTTCTATGAGATTGGGTGGGAGTATCATAAAAATATCGGCAATTCAGCACTATGATAACTCTGCTAGCCTGTTTCTTGGTATGCCTTTCATCAACTCAGTTTTGCCTGTCACTAAAAGTAGTGATAAAATCATTTGCAATATCAAGAAGAAAGCAATTGCAGTGCCAAGGTTAACCCTCGCCGATTCTGAAGCCAGAAAGCAAAATCGTCAGAAAAAGGTTGGACAACAAAAGTCTCAAAAAACTTCACATGATTGGCAAGAAGTATTGCAAATTTATGAGCAAAACAGTCAGCCTAAACAAAAAGCTTTCATAAATCCTGATTGGTCGAAAGATCAATTAGAAATGTTTGAAAAATTGTTAACATGCTGTTCAGAAAATCCCAAAGAATTATGGGATATAGAGAGTCCAATGCAGGAAATTATCACAATGCATGATAATGGGGTAACGGGTAAAATGATACCATGCACCCCCAAGGATGAACAAGAAATCCAAAATCAAATAGAAGAACTATTGAAGCTAAAGCTTATTGAACCATCTGAATCTCATTATTCTTGTTCAACTTTTTTAGTCAGAAATCATTCAGAGATTGTGAGGGGTAAAGATAGAATGGTCATAAACTACAAGTTGCTGAATGCAATAACTAAAGGTTTTCAATATCCTTTGCCCAGACAAGAAGTAATCATGCAAAAGATCCAGAAAAGTAAAATCTTCAGCAAATTTGACATGAAATCAGGATATTATCAAATCCAAATTGCTCATGAAGATCGTCACAAGACTGCATTTACTTGTCCTGCAGGTTTTTATCAATGGTGTGTAGTACCTTTCGGCTTAAAAAACGCTCCTGCATTTTTTCAAAGATGAATGGACTACATCTTTGGTAAATATAGTTTCATCGTTGTATATATTGATGATATTTTAGTACAAAGTCCTGATCCAGAAACCCATTTAAAACATCTGGAAATTTTCTTTGAAGAAGTAAAGAAGCATGGGTTGGTTCTATCTGAAAAGAAAATGGTCCTTTTTCAAGAAAATATAAATTTTCTGGGAATTCATATTAAAGACGGGAAAATCAATATGCAACCTCATGTCCTTTCAAAATTATCTGATTTCCCGGACCAGTTGACTAATACTAAAATGATCCAGGGTTTCATTGGTATCCTTAATTATGTCAGTAGATATATTCCTAATCTTTCTGAGAAAACAGCACCAATTCGTGCCTGTCAGAATTATGCCTGGTCTTCCGAAGCCACTCAAGCTGTCAAACAACTCAAAGAAGAATGTAAGCATCTTCCTGCTCTAAAACCCCCAGGGAATGGTTTTATGATCCTACAAATGGATGCTTCTGATAATTTCTGGGCAGCAGTTTTAATAGAAAGAATATCAGTTGGTTCAGAGCAAGAAGAAGTCCTATGTGGATATGCATCAGGAGAGTTTCAGACTCATCAGAAGAATTATTTCCCTGTAGAAAAAGAAACTTTGGCTATCTTTAACGGAATCCAGAAGTTTGAAATTTATTTGTCCCCTGTCAAATTTTTGATTAGAACTGACTCAATGAATTTCAAATATTTTCTTACTGCCAAAATTTCTAAACAACTGGCAAGAGGAAGATTGTTATCTTGGCAAATGTTGTTTGCTATGTATGTCTTTGATGTTGAATGGGTGCCAGGTAACTCTAATATGCTTGCAGATTCACTTACCAGAGAGATGAATAAAGCTCACGGACTACAAGGAAGAACTGGAATTTTTTATCTACATGAAGAAGATTCATTTCTAACTTTTGTCATTAGATGGCGTATACTTCAGCAAATTTCCAGTGACATATCCGAAGAAATCAAGAAGGTTTTTGATATGAGACTCCGAAGGAACCAGTGGATCCAAAACTGCCAAGCATGGCGGGCAAAAAATGTTGGTATATTCCTAGGGTTAGATGAAGACTTAATAAAAGTCTTTTTTCTACCAAATATGAAAGTGAAGATTTATTTTAAAACCCTAGATGATTACTGGACTAAGGAGTATACAGAAAAATCCATAAGAATTTTGAAGACTTTGAATTACTACCAAATCATTGGAGTAATTGACTTTGCCCTCTTGGTTTATACTTCAGCTAAGATGCTTGATCTAGAAGAAATCAATATGACTGAGGGTATTCCTGACCTTTTTGATGAATTAGAAGCAGCTTTTTTACAAAGACCAGATGAAAATTATTTTGCTACTGATTCTTTCCCACAGTATGAATTGTTTCAGCCTTTTGTAGATTGGGAAATAAGAGATGGCAAATGTAAGAAGAAAATTGTGATGAGATCATCCCAGTGCGTCGAAAGAACTTTGCAATATTTACGGACATTCTCAGCACCTTGGGATCATGTCAGTTTAGAATTCTGAACTCCAATACAACCAAATCCATTTGCACAAATGTTTTGTTCAAAAGTATTAGAAGAACCTCGAATCGTGAACAATCCAGATGAAATAAGAAGGATTACTAGTTGGCTTAAAGAATTCGCCAAACTAACTTTGCAAGAGAAATTATCTATGATCAGAACATTAGATAAATTGCAAGGGAATAAAGCCACTTTTGATCTCTGGATAAATCAGAAGAATTTGGTTACATTAAGAATTTTGCACGGGAATTGGAATGAAGATGTAGCATATTTAATTAAATTACTATTATCTAATCATGTTTGTTCTTCAATAGTGTTTACAAAAGGTTGGCAGCAACAGAATGACATCAGCCAGTATTGCAGGATTTGGGTTAGATATTGTATTGAAAGATCAGTGAGTATGTTCCAAATCTTCAAATGGGAGTTGCTCGACGGAATAGAATTATCAGTTCAAAATTTACCCGATTTCCGATCAAGAAAATTAGATCCTTTCCTTGGAATAGAAATAGATCCTATGGCCTATATCAACAGATGGAAAGAAAAAGACACTGAGTATCTGTTTCCTCAGAAAAATCTTTATGTCACAACAGATACAATAAAATTCGATACCGGACAATCATCGAGAGCTCCACTCAAAACCGAATCTACTTTAACCATTGCCAGCACTAAAGGAAAAGAAAAAGTAGAAGATGCCATCGAGAAGGACACTCTTTATGTCGACACGTTTGAAGATGCCCAAATCAATAATATTGACTGGGAACAGAAGTATCTCGATCTAATGGAACAACAATACTATGACAACAAATCCTCATCAAAATTTGATCCGGGATCTGACATCGAAAGTGACAGAAGTCCGACATGGTAGTATTGTTACTATTTGTAATGCGCCTACTTTTGTTAGTGCGTTTTCTTTTCTGAATTATTATTGTACTCGAGAACTATTGGGTAGACACCGTCTCGACTAAGTAATGTCGGACAAGGACCCCCAAGATTCTCTATGTTTTGTCTTTTGGTTAGTTAAGTTTGTTATATAATGAAGTAAGGTAGAGAAGGATTAAAGGGCATTATGTGTGCGCCTGAAGAGCTTTCTGAGTGTGTGTGTGTATCTAGAGGTTAGAGACTTTGGCTCTACTCTGTTGCTTAACTTGGTATGTACATTTTATGCTTGATTAATATTGAAGCCTGCTGGGCCGCCAGACTGAGGTCTGTTCTTTTAAGATCGTCGTTTTAGAAGACTATAAAGCGGGTTGAGAGAGAGCTGGTGTCGCTTGTGGAGTCCTCGTATGTCTTGCGGACGAGTTGAAGAATAGGTTCAGCACACCTCTTCAGTTGTCAAGTAAGTACTAAGTCCATCATATAAATACTGGTATCAGAGCCCTGTCCTAATCCTTGGATAAATTATAGACAGAGCCTAAAGCTGGCCAGGTAGCCTTCGAAGTGCAGTTATTCTGTAATTGCAATTTCGATAAAAGCCACTTTAGTCAATCTCTAGTTGAAATTATTTCAATATGTCTAGTCTGCTTCGTTCATTTTCAACTGTAGAACGACCCACGTTAATGAAATATCATCGCGCTCAACTGAGATTGAAATAGATGTCACTAATAATCATGAAGTAGTTGAGAATCTAGAACAATGGAATCCACCCTCTCTGCATGCGACTGATATTTATAAGCTTCCAATAACATTTGCATTCAAGAAAAAGTCATTTCTGAAAGAAGTAGAAACAACTCTGAAAATATCTGGTCCATCCGTCCAAATAGTTGCCCTAAATCTGTTCTCTGAGGATGATATCAAAAAGTTTAAACAGTATGTCAAAGAAGGCAAATATTTTTATATTCACTTTGGAGGGATAAGAATTGGGTTAGCCCCTTTTTTCCGACATGGAATCAATACCCCATGCATTGCCGAATTGTTCGACACTCGCCATCAAACATATGACAATTCTAGAATCGGAACTATAATGGGAAATTTAGCTTCTGGTTGTCAATATGGTACCATCTATCCATATTATGCTGTCAGTCTGAATGAGGTTCATCTTAAAGACTGTTGGAAAATGTTGATAGGTGTGCAAGGTCTGTCCATGGTCGAAGATAGTGAATATTTGTCTATCATTGCTCAAGCCTCATTCCATTTAACAAATATTGTTCATCCAAAATTCAAGCAGCCAGTTTTGAGAGATTGTGTTACAGTAGGAATATCTAATGCCCAGGTTGAAGGAGTGCTGTATGATTCTAAAGAATTACCCAGTAATTGGTATTTCCAATACAATTCAATTGTTGACCAACAAAAGACAGATCCCAAGCTTAAAAGAGTAGCGATTGATAATGGACACGTCAAGCTAATACCTGCTAAACCAAAGATACAAAAGCCTATCGTAAGGCCCCGTAAACATGTCTTTCCAATAACACCATCCGATCTACCCTCTTCATCCAGCACAAGTAACATTCCTACTATTGATGAATTTGCTTCAGAACCTCAGTTGTCTCCAACTGAACTGTATATACCCGAATCCAAGCCGTTTTTACCATCTGTAAATAAAATGCATCGTCTATCAGGTTATAGATTTCAGCCAGTCGAAGAATGGCAGTATGCCAATCGTAGGTTTGTCAAAGGAGGAAAGTGGCCGCCCAAAACAAAGTTTTTTACAACATCTTCTGTCTCAAAACAACTTGCAACCAGAGCTGACTGTGCCCCACTCATAGAACATAATTCCCAAAATCCAAATGAGTTAGACCAAACCTATCAAATAGGGAATTACCTAACTACTTGGTGCTCTCATGCAGAAGAAGTTCTTTATGATCTAGGCAGTCAGACTGAACAAATTTTAGAAAATCTGAAATTGTTACATGACGAAAAACAGCAGGAAAGACAGAAAAAACAAGAGAAGTTGAAAAAGAAGAAAGAGAGAAAAAGGAGAGAAGCAACACCGCCTACCTTCTCTAGATCAATGTCTGTCCCACAATTTGAAGAAATAGAAACAAACACTAATGAGGGAGAAGAAAAGGGAGAAGCATCTACAACTCAAGCAGACTAGAAAATGGAATCAACTAAATCATTTAGTTATCCAAAATCCAAGAATGATGTAGCCTCTCTAGAAGATGCAGCCATAAAGTTTCCAACATTCATTATGCCCTCATTACAGAAAGCAAATGTATTCAAAGAAGTGCCCAAATTCCTGAGAATTGAACAAGATCTATTTCCAGCAAATGCTTCTGGATATGTGCTTGATTTGGATAATTCATCTAATCCAGCAGAATCAATCAAAATTTGGATAGGAGCACTTTATCAAAATGTAAGTGACCACAAAACTAGATAATTATTCTATTTTTCTTTTAGCAGAAAAAAGAATGGCTGGTATCGTCCACTCATGGTGGATGGGAGGAGAAGAACAAGAAAGACTTACTGTAGTAGCTAATGGATTAGCTACATTAGAGGTTTTATTGCTTACTCAGTTTGTTCCTGAACCAATAGATGAAAATAAACAAATCATTACAGATCTTACAAGAATGCAGTTAACAGATCTTAAAGAGTTAGATTCATTTGGTACAAAATATATGTCTAAAGTTTACAAAGCTAATCTACCAAATGATGCTGTACAAAAGGTTTCTTTTCTTTCCAAATTTCCTGGAAATTTAGGAAATATGATTCTCAAAGATCTATAGGTCCAGAGAAAATCCATAGAACAAACTTATTGGATAGATCTACTATTCGGATGTCAGGAGAAAGTTAAATATTTGTGTTGGCAGAAAAAGACCCAAGAAATTTCACCAGGGTTAGATGTTTGCAGAACTGTTCTCCCTTGGACTCCATTCAGAAAATCCAAATCTAGAAAGTCCAAGAAATATGAAAAGTATCGCCCAAAAAAAGTAGCAAACCCAAAAAAGCCATTCAAAAAATATAGATATTTGAGAAAGAGAAGAAATCCCAAAAGAGATAATGCTTGCTTCGTATGTAAGCAAGAAGGCCACTATGCAAGAAAATGCCCCAATAATGCACCATCAAAATTAAAAGCATGTGTAGATATTGAAGATTTTGTAGATAATTGGTCTGTTGTAGATTCATAAGATGAAGTGTCTGATGTATATATTTTGACTGATGCTTCCTTGTCCGAAAATGAAGAAGAGTTTGATATAAGCCAAAAAATGAACATTTGTGATGACTGTTCAGATTCTGAATTCTTCGAAGAAAATCATTACAGCGAAGAAGAAAGTTCAGAAGAAGATACAAAAGAAACTTATGATATAACTTCAGAAGATGTATCTATAGAAGAAGATGCCTCCTCAGACTCTTCCCAAACAGAACAAAATTCCACTTCCGTTTTAGATTCATTGCAGCCACAACCCATAGTGAATTCTTTCTGTCCATATCCTAAAAATGTAGCATCCTATTCCTTATCAATGTCAAAAGGAGTAGTAGTTCCTCCAGAAGAAAATGCTTTCTTAAAAAAGATTGTCAAGTCAAATAATCTATTGTATATCCCAGTCGAGGTCTAAGTCAGAAATGAATGGATTACAGTTGATGCTTTTATTGACACAGGAGGATCTAATAATATGGCTCGCCCATCCCTCTTTAAAGGTCTCTGGAAACCACTTCAGAATATTCTTGTCTCAGAAACCATTGGTGGTTCAGTAAATTTAACACATTATGTCGACAATGTTTCTATGAGATTGGGTGGGAGTATCATAAAAATATCGGCAATTCAACACTATGATAACTCTGCTAGCTTGTTTCTTGGTATGCCTTTCATCAACTCAGTTTTGCCTGTCACTATAAGTAGTGATAAAATCATTTACAATATCAAGAAGAAAGCAATTGCAGTGCCAAGGTTAACCCTCGTCGATTCTGAAGCAAGAAAGGAAAATCATCAGAAAAAGGTTGGTCAACAGAAGTCTCAAAAAACTTCACATGACTGGCAAGAAATAGTGTAAATTTATGAGCAAAATAGCCAGCCTAAACAAAAATCTTTCAGAAATCCTGATTGGTCGAAAGATCAATTAGAAATGTTTGAACAATTGTTAACATGTTGTTCAGAAAATCCCAAAGAATTCTGGGATATAGAGAGTCCAATGCAGGAAATTATCACAATGCATGATAAGGGAGTAACGGGAAAAATGATACCATGGACCCCCAAGGATGAACAAGAAATCCAAAAGAAAATAAAAGAATTATTGAAGCTAAAGCTTATTGAGCCACCTGAGTCTCATTATTCTTGTTCAGCTTTTTTAGTCAGAAA
>APFE030317122.1:11914-22977 GCA_000404065.3 Pinus taeda | reverse complement strand
CTGTAACAAAGCCCTTTTTCTCTTTTTTCTTCCAATTGTTGTGGTGTCAACCTTATAGGTTGTGAAAGACTAGGGGCAGCAACACTTCCATCTTTATAGTTGTGAGTGGTATGCTTCCTCGTTACCATAATTTTGCTTTCCATTTTTCTTGCTAACCTGAATGCCTTCTCTAATGGATCAGGTTCCTTAAGGCGAACATCATGTTGGATATTATCCTTTAAAGACCCTATGAACACATCAATCCTATGCTCCTCTAGAATATCTTTTACCCTTATGTTCAAGTTTTGGAACTCCTCAATGTGCTCCATTATTGAACCCTTTTGTTTGAGACTTATCAATTGGCTAAAAAAAGTGTTGCTTTTTGTATCCTCATAATGTGCAATTTCCGTAAAAATTGCCGAAGTGATAAATTGTTTACGAGAGCAAAGCCATTGATACCATACAAACTGATTTGGTTCCAGATATAAAGTTGCAATACGTACCTTTTGTGTGTTTTTCTTTCCTCGGGGCATCAATTACCAATAATAATGCTTTACTATGCCCTTTGAATTCCTTCAAACTAATTTTTCAAACCAATATTATGCAAAAAATTTAAAAAGACTACACACCTTTTTCCACTTTGTAGGAGCCTCATATTGAATATGATGTATCTCTGCAATTTCAGATCATCCAGTTCTAAAATTACGATTTGTGGTATCCCTCCGTGTCCTCGTTCCAATGCCACCAGTCTGATCCAAATTGGATTCTCCAAGGAAGAGTTATGTGAAATATCCCATAGTGACCTGATTATAGACTAGTTCAGTAGAGTGAACTTGTACGACGTGCCACGAGTCACTGTTTCGACCTTTAGCTCTAAATACTATATAGAAGAAACTACAGTCCGTCCTCTTTCTGCACCTTCTTACGAAATTTCAATCCAATGCCCAGAGAAAAGGTTATGATGATTTTTCCCAGGTCACCTGTTTGGAATGTAATTCAGGAGTCCGCAAAAAGCCCAACTTCCTCAAATCATATCTCCGCCAATATTGTACAAAAAGCTCTGAAATTCGGACCTGAGATTTAGCGTGATGTCTTCTCAAATGGGTTGTTTTTTTAAACCTTTGAAATGTCGCAAAAAAAAAGTTATAGAAAAATTTCCACGATGACCGGTTTGGAGCAGCGAAACCCTACAATCCAAAGCTCTCATACCAAATGTTATGTAACTAGCTCAAGAAAAAGATAGAAAAGATATATCAATGCCTTAGAATTCAACCTCTTCGAGGGGGCAACCTCCTTTACATTGCATAAATGAACAACTCTTGGATGATTCAAATGAAAAAACCTCCTTTCTATATATAGGAGTCTAAGGAGTCACAATATAACCCAGCCGACCTAACAATAATAATATAAAGCCACAAAAATAACAATAGAGGGATTCTATGGGGCACAATAATAACAAAATGGGGACAATAGGGGTACAAAAATATTAATAAGGGGTATAACTACAATAGTAATGGGGTAATCACTAGCATTATAGGCACCCAACAACCATTGTGTTATTTTTAAGTAACATTAAATCATTGTGAGTTAGATGCTCATATCTTTGATGCCATAAATCTACTATTGACATTGTTGTAGATGTCAATGCTTAATGACTTGTACTCGTCACATCCATCTTATACAATCCTCCAACTCCAATACCTGTGGCAGTAACCTTAGATTGATATTGAATCTCTTTCACAACACACTTTCATTTAACAAATTCCACCTTCAAATCCTCGTCAGAAATAGTAGAAATAGAAATTAAATTCTTTTTTATACCACGAACATACATCACATTATGGATATTTTTCTCTTGTCCATTAGGAAAATTCGCACATATTTCTCCATTCTCTTGAACTTTAAGTGATCTGTTATCTCCTATATAAACATATGTTCCATTAATTTTCTCATAATATTCATTAAATCAATCCGTATTATAATTCATATGAAGTGATGCACCAGAATCAATGAACCAAGCATTCACATCATTAGTTTCTGCTGATCATGCAGCATCAAAAACAAACAATTACAGATTTTTAAATCCATCACTACTTGAGGTTTCTTTGTCCACAAAATTTCCAATATGCCTTATGTTTATTTGTTTAGACTAGTTATCTTTTATTTTATATAAATTTTTAGAGTGGTGCCCAAGTTTTCCACAATAATAACAATCATCATTTCTCTTAGCATGAGTTGGAAATTTAGATTGTGTCATACCATTTTGTTTTTCTTGAAACTTGCCTCCTTTGTTCTTGTCCCGTGGCTTGCTTCTATATGGTTATTTACCCTTGGCTACCAATTCCAAATATGAACTACTGGAGCCCAAATTAAATCTCTTCATGCTTTCCTACTCGTGTAGAAAAATTCCTATAAATTCATCAAATGTAGGAGGCTTCTCTCTAGCCGAAAGACTTGAAACAAAAATTTGATAATCTTGCCCTAAGTCGCTTAATGTGATGGTGACTAAGTGAGTACTAAACACCTTTTCACCAATATCTCCTAACTTATCATTTAAATATTTGACATGAGATATGAAATTACTTATATTTTCATTTGCTTCCATTTTTAGAGATAAGAGCTTAATCTTAAAAAATAAGATCCAATTTGTATTTGTTGTTTCATACAAATGCTTGAGCACATCCCAAATTTCCTTGGATGTATTGCAATCTCTTATGTGTGGAATAATATTGTCCTTTACCGACATACTCAACAACACCTTTTCTGTCATCTCATGTTTTTCCCAATCTGGAACAAAAGTTGCGACAATGGGTTTCGGCTCATCTCTGCTCACAATTGACCACAAATTATAAACCTCTAGAATTGTAAACAACTTTAGTTTCCAATTCACATAGTTTCCTTCACCAATTTTGGCGGATTCATTCAAATAAGTATCATCCAGAAGATTTGACATGATCACAAAAAATCTTTCTCCAACCAACAAAATGCAACCAAATCCACGAGGTCTAAAGCCAAATAAACATAAATTCACCAATCAACAAAATGCAACCAAATCCACTAGTTCTAAAGCCAAATGCACCTAAATTCACGAAATCCAACTCACAAAAGAAAATGTTTAAATATAATTACCATCATTTTTATTTATGTAATAAACTTTACACCATAAATAAAGCAAGTAAATTTCACATCACAAAAAAAACCTCCCCCTTTCTATATATAATCCTTTCACCACTTACAAAATGAGAGCAAATATTTATTAAAATCTTATTTTAAAAATCTTCTCTCCTTTCACTTCCTTATATCTCTCCTATTTCACCGATCAAATAACTCCACTCTTTTTTGACCAGTATAAAAAGAAACACCCCACGGCAAGATCAAATTTCATGAACCACAAAACAATCCTTTTCAATGTTAATTACTACGGTTAAAAAAACGGTGTTGCTCAGTATATAGATGGTCCAAAAATATAATGGATCCTCGATTTCTAATGAAAGCCTGCAAAATATTTTTGCTTTACTCGATGTATTCTTCAGCACGTATTTACCTTCCAAACTTGACAGAATATTTTGGTCGGGAAATTAAATGGTTTCTTCGCTCCAACGCACAACCAGCAGAGATGAACAAAAAACGTGCAGTAGCTACTAGATTTTCACCACCCACAGCTCCTTGCGGAGAGTTCCTTCACGTCACTTTAACAACATACAACACACGACGCCACGCACTCTAACATCACACAACTACACTCCACGGAATATACAGGTGATGTCTCACAACCTCATAAACGACTCTTTTTTACACCTAGCAAACCAATTAACTCGGTCTCACAACTCTCTTCACAACTTCATTCCAAATTCTGCAATATATACACTGAATGAGTTGCAGAATTAATAGTGAGCCCATCCACTGCTTATTATTAAATTTTAAGTGACGGTGACAGATAATCTAGAATGTACTATTTTTAGTGATTATTTTTAACAGAAATACTCTAGAAAAGCCCTCAAGGCTAGGGAAAAGCTCAACTTAACAGAATTCCATTAGTCTTTGGCCTCAAATCCTGGCGAAGAATAAGGGAGCCCTACTCAACTCTTAGCCATTTACAATGGCCACGAAATCCAAAATTGCGTGATTCTGGACACCTTTTACAACAGAGACTAATAAACTTATTTATAAACCTATTTCCAACCAAATACAATTAATTAACATAATACGATAAACCACAGAAAATGATAGGACCAAAACCACTAGTTGTATCAATGAGCCTACAACTTGTACATTAAAATGAAAAAAAAAAATGTCCTTCTGTATCATATACCAATACCAGCAAAACATATCATATCACGCTACAACCAAATACAATTAACATAATACGATGCACCACAAAATGATAGGACCAAAACCACTAGTTGTATCAATGAGCCTACAACTTGTACATTAAAATGAAAAAACATATCCTATACCAATACCAGCACAACATATCATATCACGCTACATTTTTAAAAATAAAATGTTATTAAAAACACGGAAATTAACACGTTACGAAAAACACGAAAGTGATTAAGGAACACAGGCGTTCACAATGGATGTTGGACAGTGGCGAGATTAACGGTGGAAGTAAGGAAATCAATGCATGAAAGCTGGAGTTGTATTGGTCGAATGGGTATTGCAGGTTCACAGGGTTTTGCTAAAACTAATTAGTAGTGTCATTTGCATGACATGATTAAGGAAAATGTGGGAGTCTGCGGTCAAAGTAGTCCGAGTTGTTAGGGTGGTTAAAGTTGTTTTCAAAATGAGATATTAATTGAGAATTTTTTAATATTTTATTTTATGATCAGAAAAGAGGAAAAAAGCATTCCTCCCTTATTATTATTTGCTAATTTAACAAGTCATAAAGGTTGGTCAAAGGCAAATGTTTTAAAAATAAGATCCGATGTGACTAAAAAGGTTAGAATTATTATCGTAATTCAAATTTGTTTGAGTTTAAAATTTAATTAATTAATTTAGTTTGGTTTGGTTTGGTTTGGTTTGTGAATAGTTGTGTTTAGTTTAAGAATATATTAATAGTTTTTCTAATTGAATTTAAACCTTTTTAAAAATAGACAATAATTTTATCAAAAAAATTTATACACGTAGAAAATTAAATTAAAGAAGGAAAGGTGTTAATACTAAAGCCAAATTTATATCTACTTATTCATCCGTATTGTTGGTTGATGTGTTTATGAAGAAAACTAAAACTAAAAATAGAGTGTGATAGAGAATTGAGTAAAATGAATCTTGATAAATTAGAAGATGTGGATTATGTTAACTATAGATTAACTAAACTTTAACGACCATCAAATTTCTTTTTTGAACTGCAAACTTATTTTAGAGTGAAAAAATATTTGATTTTTCTAGACACTTGATAGATCCAGAATTAAGATGGATCTAGAATGGTTAATTAAATTTAAATATAGTGACATAATCATTCTTTTAATTTATATGGTAAAATGAATCTTAATTTATAACTACTATTTGTATGTTATATATTTTAATGTAATACATGTATATTATGATTTTCTTTTATTTAACAAATTGTTCATAATTCTATTAATAAAAGCAAAATTATGATATAACATATAAACTTTATTATTTATTAATTTTTTAACTTTTATTATTAATTCATCCAACATTTAAATGTTTACACTTATTTACAGACTATACAACATCGTTCTCATACTTAACTTTTTATTATTTTTCAATTGAGAAAACATGTAAATTACAACAACACCCCATATTTGGATGTAGACCACCTCTCCACTTAATAACTATAATTATAACCATAATTGTTTATATTTAGAACTATTATTATCATATTTAGAGTTCAAATTTTTAGTCTTTTATATCTAAATTATACAATTTGAATATATATATATATAATATATATATTATATAGATCTATCTTAGTGGTTGATATTATTTTTTACTTTTTGTGTTTTCCCTCTTTCATATTCTGCTTTTTATATACTATTGTTAAAAAAAAATCAATTCTTTTCTAATGATGGACCACGGTGGTTGGTCTGAAATGTCGAAATAATTATATTGGATGTAGTGTCTCTGAAAAACTATGTTAAATAATCATGGTTGGTTATGGTTTAACATAGATGATGATGATTAACAATGGTTTTAAGCACGGTTAGCCATGGCATCTATGGTTGAAAACGTTTCACCATATCTCACTATCGTTAACCAAGTTTTGACTATGATTAAACATGGTTTATTATTGTTGGTTATGCTGGATTATGGTTGAATATGTTTGATTATATTTAACCCTCGTTGGCTATGTTCAATCATGTTTGATGATGGTTGATAAAGTTTGACTAATATTTAATCATGGTTGACCATGTTTGAGAATGCTTGACTATGTTTGACCATGATTTATTATGTTTAACCATGGTCAAGTAGGTTTTGTTGTCATAAGGATGAATTATGTTAAGGACAATATCTTCTATTATGAGAAATTTGGATGAATTACATATGAATATTTAACCATGTTCGACTATTATTTGGCTAAGGTTGATGTTCACTGACATATGGTTAACAATGCTTGATAATATGATTATGTGACATTATGATGCTAAGCAGTTTATAATATGGTAATGTTGCATTATGATGTGAATCTTGGTTGATTAGTGTTGAATTGTTATGTTCTTCAAAATTTAACTATGGTTGAGTTTGCATGAGTATGGTTAAGTATGTTTGACCATGGATGATAACATATGAATGTGTTTTACCATCATTAAATATGGTTAACCATATTTGAATATGGTTGACTATGTTTCATAGTGGTTAACTATGTATGACCATTATTTACCATGCTCTAAACTCAATGAAGCATAGTTGACTTAACCATAATTGACAATGTTTGACTATGATTGATTATGGTTGGCAATGGTTAGCTATGACTTACCATGCTTATTTATGTTTAACCATGGTTAACCATGTTTCTCCATGGTTGATTGTGGTTAATCGTGGTTGACTATGCTTGACTACTATGATTAAGTGTGGTTTACTTTATTTGACTAATTTTCTTATGGTTGGCTACCATGTTTAAGTGTGGTTGATTACCAAGTTTGACCATGGTTAATGATGTTTAACCATTGTTAATGTTGTTTAATCATGGTTGACTATCATATGACCATGGTTAGCTATGGCTTACAATGTTTAATTATAGTTGATGTTGGATGAATTTGGTTCATCATGGTTGAATACGGTTGACATTGCCTAGCTATGGTTAACTATGGTTAACCATGGTGGATGATGTTTGAGCATAGGTGACCATGGTTGAGTATAAGGTTTGACCATGTTTGACTATCGTTATCCATGTTCAATGAAGGTTGACTATGTATGACCATCGTTGACGATGATTGACCATGTTTGAATGTTCAACCATGTGTGAATGTGGTTTACCATGTTTAATTGTGTCCAACCATGTTCAAACGTGGTTGACTTTAGTTGATTATGGTTGGCATTGTTTATTTATGCTTAGTTATGGTCAACCATGATTTACTATGGTTAACATTGGTTGACTTTCATTAACCTTGTTTGAAAATATGATTATGTCACATTGGACACAAGAAGTTGATAATATGGTTATGTCATATTATGACAATCAACTTAGATGACTTATGTTGAATTTTCATGTTCCTTAATTGTAATGTGAGATTACGACATGTGAGAAAAGATTCTCAAAACAAAACATAATAAAGGATATATGAAAAACAAAAGTATCATTGGCTAAATTAGATGCATTGATGTGAGTGTCATTAATAAGACATGATTCATCATAACTAGAATGGGATAGGGTATAAAAAATTGGAAAGATATTTAATTAAGAATAACCTTAAATATTTAATGTTATTTTATTTTCTGTTTATTTTTTTAATGGGCTTATATTCGATATGATGTAGGAATAATCAAATATTTTTCATTAAAAAATGCGCTAAAATTAATATGAAAGAAAATTTTCATATTCTTTAAAATTATGTTCAAAATAATATAATAACAAAAATCAACTCAATTAAATTTTTAATAATTACATATAAATACACTGCAATACACATATATAAACTACATTATATATATTTACAATATATGTCACAAACTCCATCAAATAACCCCACCTACCAACCAGAATAAAATATTCTGAAACCCTAAAATACCCATAATCAAAATATACTAAAAACTTAAAATATTCTAATTAGTAACCATTTTCTTACTAAAATTTCTATTTCATTCGATGAATAGATGTAAGTTATCATTTTATCGCCCATGGGGTTTTGGATTGATGGTGAATGGGTGCACTGTTAAGGCACCCGTGGCGATAGGTCACTGGTTCAAATCGCCCATAGATACTTAGATTAGTCTAATAAAAAAAAAAAAAAAAAAAAAAAAAAACATTAACATTTTATCATTTCATCTTGAAATTAAAAAAAAAAATTAAGTCAATATAAATTGCTTCCGAAAAATATTCCTTTGAAATATTAAAGACTTCAAAATATTAAAGATAATTGTTATATTACATCAATTTATATTATATATATATATATATATATTATAATTTTTTTTTATCACAAATCATACTTCAATAATCTAAGTTTATAAGACGAATCAATTATTAAATTTCTTTAAGATAAAGGAATGCATACTACACAAGTATGCACATTCATTTTTGTCTCTATGATCCAAATAATTTCTGCAACTATTTGTCAAACTTGTCAAATCTTTTGCGAAGCCTTTATCTCAACCTACAACCTAGAGAAAGAAGATATGTAATTATGACTTGAAAACAATATTGGTAAGGTCTAACGAAAACTATTAAAGATAAAATCGAGATAGTACAAGATTGTAGAAATATTCTAATACAAATTATATATGTATAAACGAGGCCGTTGTTACCATTTCAGACTTTCCCTTTAAATTAAGGCCGCGAAAAGGCTCATTTTAAGCTATAGGGTGTGAAATTATAAATTTTGGAGATTTAACTATATGCCAAGAAATTAATTACTTCCTTTATAATCTAAAAGGAGATTTCATTTCTATGAAAAATTGCATCCGCCTTCATCCCAATGCAAAAATGGTGATAGATTGAGTCGTTTGGTAAGCCATTAATTTATCCATGCACCATGGTTATATTTATACGAGGAAGATTATTTTTCAATTTTCCCTAAATATTCCATTCATTCAAGCCTAAATGTTTTATATATATTAGTCATAGATTTGTGGCCCAGTAGAGTGGTATTGCCCATTGTAACTTTTTAACATTATGGAGCATATAGTAACTTCATCCCAATGTACTATGCATATTAGAGAGAATTGAGTGGTACAATTATCCAAAGAATTATGGAAGTTTATTATGATTTTTTTTTTAATTGGGACAAAGTTATTAAATTTATTAAGTAGAGTTTCAATGTAAATCATATAAAGAAAAAAATTTCGACACATTTCGAACTAACTAGTGTGATTCATCGTGAGGACAAATTGAATGAATAGATCACGCTTTTCATATTAAATAGATAGTAGAACATTCTAGACCAAGTAACGGCTATAATAACAACGACTAGATTTGACCAGGAAAGGGCTAATTAACTTAGATAACGGTTAAAAACTTTATTAAATAAGTTAAAATTCTTATTAAAATACGAAATGGATCATTTTATGATTATAAATATATATTAGAATAAGTAAATTTGAATAAATAAGTCATAAATAAATTAATCTAAAATTGTTAGTTATCATCGTTATTATAAATATTAGTTAGTTATAGAGTAATCTATAAATAGTTAAATTATATTTTTAATCAAAAATAAGTAAAAATGAAAAATATTTATAAATATTATATGAAATAAATTAATTTTAATTAATTTTAAATTAATATATATAAAAATAAATTAATTAAAAATAAAATAATTTAAATAAATGAATAAAAAAGGTTATTATAAAGTTATAATACATAAATTTAGTTAGTTATAAAAATAATCTAAGAATAATTAAATATATTTTGATAAAATTATAAGTTAAAAGGAATATCAATATATATTAACATAAATGAGAATGTCAAGAACAGGACCATTAGAAAAACACTGAGTGAGAGGAGAAACCCTAGGAGGAATGAAAAGATAAAGCTCAAACGAGAAGGATATGGGAAATCCCATCTCCTTAATGTCTTCGTGGAGAATGGCTATAATAGGCGCCTAGGTCAGAAGGCTTTCCTTAAATCCTTTAGAAATTCTTTAATTAAAAAAGAACCTACAGAATGTCTACTAGGTGTCAATCTTCCCTATGTCCAGGCAACCACGGACAAGATTTCTCAGATCCTTAGAAAGTATGACATTCCCTCAACCTTTAGGCCCCTCAACAACATTCGTAAATCCCTTCGATTGGTGAAAGATCCCATTGACCCTAAGACATGAAGGGAGTCTACTGGATCCCTTGTTCTTGTGGCCCCCCTATATCGGGGAAAAAGGGAGCTCCATCCACCAAAGGATCAACGAACATGCAATTGACCTAAGACATGAGAGAACCAAGTCTTCAGCACTAGCAGAGCATGCAGAAAAGACCAAACATCATGTTTGTATAGAAGAGACCAAGGTTATTGCCAAGGTTGCGCTGTTCCATCACCATAAATTCAAGGAAGCCATTGAAATTGAAAGAAGGCTTAACAATCTCAATAGAAATAACGGCTGGGAGATCATTAGTTGTTGGATCCCTGCCCTTTCTTCTTAGTCTTGCTTTCCTTTTCCCTCCCCTCCCTTTTTAACCTGTTTGGGCTTTTGAAGTTCCCCTAAATTTCCCATATCCTTCTCATTTGAGCCTTATCTTTGCATTCCTCCTAGGGTTTCTCCTCTGACTCAATGTTTTTCTAATGGTCCTATTCTTGACCTTCTTGTTTTTAAAAATGTTGTAAGTTAATTTAACAACCATAGAATAATATTTAATAAAAATATAATAGAATAGCATTCTTGTCCCTAAGGAATTAAATAAATTAATAACCAAAGAAAATCTTTCTAAAACCCCCTTTACTTATCCCTAATGATTCTAATTGAATAAAA
>APFE030317122.1:0-11310 GCA_000404065.3 Pinus taeda | reverse complement strand
TTTACTTATTCTAATATATATTTATAATCATAAAATGATCCATTTCATATTTTAATAAGAATTTTAACTTATTTAATAAAGTTTTTAACCCTTATCTAAGTCAACTAGCCGTTTCATGGTCAAATCTAGTCGTCGTCATTATAGCCGTTACCTGGTCTAGAATGTTGTCATTATAGCCGTTACGTGGTCTAGAATGTTCTGCTTATCCTGACAATGAACCACACTAGTTGGTTCCAAATGCCTCGACAAAGGTTTTCTTCATGTGATTTACACCGAAACTCTACTTAATAAATGCTATTGATCATAGAAGCCTCAATTGAACAAGTTATTAAACTGTTTTATATTATAATTCAATATGAGTTATGTTTGTTACGATTCATTAAAGGAATCATATATTTATTAAGATATTTTATTTTTATTTAATAATTAATTTTTAAATGAATAAATTTAAAGGAATAATATTAGTAAATCAATATATTTTAATAATAAAATAAAGAAATAATACACATTATTTTAAGATAATTTGAATTCATGTTTATAATGATATATTTGTGTTTAATTAAATGGTCGTGAGGCTTGAGATGACTACATTATCTTTACATCAAAAAAGTATAAATATAAGTAAAAAAATATTAAATTATTAAAAAAAATATTGATTTTAATAATCATAAAATAAACTCATTTTACAGTAGAATTTCGGGTTAGTCAATTTCCAAAATAGCATGAGATGACAAAATTCTCACTTTTGCTAACTAAAAAGGTTGAAAGTGAAAATCTCTTTATTTTATATTGTTTATCTTATATTCACATTCAATCTAATTTTCAAATATTTAAGACTTACCATTTTTCCTCACCATTTAAATTTAAGTTAATAAAACTGTATATTTCTTTTAGAATTTTCTTTTAATGTTTCTCAAACAAAAATAAAAAGCTAAATTTTTTTGAGTAATTTATTTCCTTCTTAAATTTTGATAAACCATATTAGGAACATTAATCATCATCACATAGGTATCAAATAGTTCCATTGATTTTATTAATACTATAAGACAAAATAATAAATTGCAATGATATTAACAATAAAGAAAGCAAATAACTATAATACTTTTAAACATAAACTTCAAGATGGTACTTAACAAATTGTGTTATAAAAACACAAAAAAATACTTTATAAATTTTGAATCAATTCAGGAAATAGAATAAATTTTAAATAATCACATATTATGATATCAAACTTGACTTTATCAAGTAATGAGAAAGATCAACTCTTAAATTATATATATTTTTTTAAATTTTTCTTGGAAAATTGCAATTTTCCTTCTTGATTTGTAATTACCTAAAAATTTGTACATAAATATGATTATTTTTATAATTCATATTTTTTTTATCATCACAAAATTATAATTTATATAATATATAAAACCGTTATTAAAAATCTAATCGACATTACTAGTCAATTTTATACCCCACCTCCGACATATTTCTCTTCCGTGTTGGGCACCAAAATTTCGCTAACAATCTGTCAGGGAATTTGAAGCTTTATAGGATTTTTTATTTTTTGAATTTTCTTTTAATATATTTGATAGTGATGTGAGAAGTTGAAATGTTAAAAGCTAATAATAAAAATAATGATATGATGCAGAAAAACATTTATTTACAAAATAGATCATAAAAATTTTAAATCTACCAAATAATTTAAAATTTAAAATGTAAATATTTAATTTTATAATAAATTTTAATAAATTAATTTAACCATTATTTGATAATTGGTTGATAATATTAAATATATTTTTTATTTATTTTCGCAAGTTTCAATAAAATTCCCTATTTCAACATCATTGACGTACATTTCATTAAAAAATAAATAAATGATACTATATATTTAGAAGATTCTTCTTCTATAGTTAACAACCAGTAACCCTATCTCACACTCATGAACCTACCGGTATCCCTGCCTCGCACTGGTGAACCTATTTAAAAGGCAGAGAAAAGGGAATGAGAAACAAATAACCATCATCTAAAGTTATAGATCTAGGTTGTATAAAATTTGAAGAAACGAAGAAAGAAGAAAAAAAAATAATCATTTTCAAATTTGAAAGAATAATTTTGGTGTAAATCATATGTAGACAGATATTTGTCGATTTGTTTTGAACCAACTAGTGTGTTTCATCATAAGGACAATTTGAAAAAACCGATCCAGCTTTGCATGTTAAATAGTTTGACAAATGTCTGTCTACATGTGATTTACGCAGAAGTTATTCTTTCAACTATTATGGATCACATAAGCCTCAATTCAACCATCATCAAATTTATTAACTTGAAAAAAATTTGGAAAAAGAAAGAAAAAATTAAATTTCGTCATCAAATTATGAAAAAAGGAGAAATAATTATTATCAAATTGAAATTTGGTAAAAAGAGAAAAACACAAATAACCATCATCAAATCTCTATTATCCAAATAAGATTAAAAAAAAAACAAATAACCATTATCTCTACTGTACACGGGTTTGGATGTTGCCTCGTGCCCACAGAAAATAATATAGGATAATGTTGAAGGCCGGCACGTAGTAAAAGATAGACCCTACTGTGTGTCAAATTAGAAAAAAAAACGTAATAACCATCATCAAATTTCGAGGACGGGTTTGGATGTTGCCTCGTGCCCACAGAAAATAATATAGGATAAAGTTAAAGGCCGGCAGGTAGTAAAAGATAGACCCTCCTGTGTGTCAAATACATACATTTTTAAAAACATTTAAATGAATCTCATTAACAACATTTTCCAAAAGTACACACTAACCTGTACCAGATTACGGCTTCATCAACCGAAACCCTTATCTTATTTCCAGAAACCGTATCCTCCCTGAACATTCTCCAGGTTGAAGCCGCTCAAACTGAATGTGTTTTGTTTCTAAAACTCCAGATCTGTTAAACCACTCACCTCTCGAGCTTCTGTCAACTAATTGCAGAAGTTGTATCACCGATAGTGGATTTGACTGCCTTATATAACGGAGATCAACTTGGTCATGGCTTTGTAATATTCCTCAGCCCATCCGTAGACCTCCAAATAAGTTCATACTTTCCATGTTCAACCATGCAAGGTTGAGGTCGTCGATTGTTGTGATAGCCTCTGCATCCTTCCCTGCCATAACTGAGAGTAGATACTCAAATACAACTTCTTCACAGGGAATGGTCAGGCCCAACTAGTGATCGAACCCAAACTCCTCCTCCGCCTTGCGGAGGAGCAAACCGGAGAGAGGGTGGTTGAGATAAGAAGTGGATACGACGAACCGCCTACGCTCGCTTCCCAAATAGACCGGAATGTGACCCTCGGTAATCTTCACCTTCTCTAAATCTGCATGTCGCCAATCCAGCCTTAAATAGCGCCATCTCTTGAGCGAGAAAGCCTTTGGAACATTGGCTATGGCATGGCACTTCCTGGCCATTTCGCTGAGGAGAATATCTTCGATTATCTCGTTCCCCTTGCTCCTTCGCATCGCTATTAAGGATTTATATTGCGAGGATAGAAATATCATCTTAACATAAATAGTATTAAGCAGCAAGCTGGACAGATGTTTTTGTTCATATTAGCAAGCTGGACAAAAGTATAGTAAAAGATCAGCAATAATGGCCGTGCCTGAGAAATTTGAGAGATCTTAACGAAGTTCGATGGCACACCTGTGTCGCATGTCCTTCACATTCTGGAGATAAAAAGTACAGAGGGGGACATCAACGCTTCCAATGGACGGTGGTTGTTTTCGTAACTAGTGCAAGTGACATAAATTTGGTGATTGGCAAATATCTATGTAGACTGACTTATATATTTTTATATTAATAGAAAGATATTAAAGTAAAGTTAATAATTTATGATATTACTTTTAATAAATTAAGCATTTAAAATGTAAATATATAGATTCATCAAGTTTAGTGTATTGATAAATTAAGCATTTAAAATCTAAATATATAGATTCATCAAGTTTAGTGTATTGATGATGATGAGAATAGTTAATATCCATAAAATTAAGATGAAAACATTATAAATGTCGTTAATCTTTTTAAGAATTTAAAAATAAATAATAAATATAACAAAAAAATACAACAAATTTGTGTTGTTTTGCAAATTTAAAGGCTCATGTTAAGCCCATTTTTATAGCTTATATTAAGACACTATATTAATAATGAATATCATTGAATTAGTATTTTTATTATTAGTTTTTATTTCTATTCTTTTAATATATTTTTAAAGGGTTTTTAAGGTTAATGGTTGTATTTTTAATATTAATTTTATTCGGGTTTTAATATTTAATTTTATGGGTTTCTAATAATTAATTTGGTTTAATTTTATTATTATTATTTTTGAATTAATAATTTTAGGTTTTAATATTAAATTTTTTTTTTAAGTATTATTTTTTGGTTTACTTGATCTTTTGGGTTTATAATATTATCTGTTGTTTTCTTAAAACTTGAATTTATAATATGATAATCCATTGGGTTTTTATTCTTATACTTTATAATAGGAATTCTTAATATGTATAATAATATGTTAGAGATTATAATTTTAGGGTTTTCTATATTAATCTTAGTTTTGATACATTAAGACATTAATATAGCATATTAAGTTTATAAAATAGCATATACTAAGTTTAATCCCTTCAATTTACAATGTTAATCCCTAAGGTTTATTATATTAATATCTCGGGTTTATGGATTGCATGGGTTTGTAATATTAATAATCTCTTGGGTTTTTAATTTTAATGTGTTGGATTTATTGATAATAATCCCATAGATTTTTAATATTAATTTTTTTGGTTTACTAATTCCTTGGTTTATTAATCTTTTGGGTTTATGATATTAATCTCAATCAGTTCTTATTCTTTGGCTTATAATATTAAAAATCTCTTAAGTTTATGATTGCTTAACTTTTATAAATTAATCATTGATTGTGTATTAATAATAGATTAGAGTTTATAATCTTCTAATTTATATATTAACATTATATCTCATATATTATTTATATTAGTTATACCATATTAAGTTTATAATATAAGATATATTAAGTTGATGCCTAGTATAAACTACATTTATTAATGTGGTTGTGATAATTATAACTTACATTCATTAATGAAGGGATAACATACTAATAATGAATACAATTGAATTAGTATTTTTTATTATTAAATTTTATTTTTCTTCACATTATATTAAAGTTAATAAGAGTTGTTTAGTGAGGCCACAATTTCAGGTGGACGATGGATTCAACACCATGAGGAACCCCTTGGTATCCAAAATCCTGAAGATTGACACTTGTAACCAAGATTTCCAAAAATTTCTACATGTCTAAATCTCCATTGTTTGTCTGGTGAAATTGTAGCCTGATTAGACTAAGGCGGGTCAACATTCATTATCCACTAAATATTTAAAATTTATTACATATTTCGAAATATTCCCAATTTCGATAAATCAAGGTAGGTTCATCTAAAATTAACTCCATTTACAAAGCTAAGCCAAAGATCAATTCTCTTGATATACAAACTATTTTTAAAATGAAAAGAGATTTGATCCTTCTTGAAGCTTAAGAGTTACAATCCATCTAAACTAATTATGATTATTAATTAATCAATTTTAATTTATTTTTATATAACTTCAGTAATAAAAATGTTTAGTATTTAAAATTGATTTGCAAAAAACCCACCCCTATTCTACAACACTGAATTTGAAAAAACCAAATTAAAGTTGCATGCATTAAAATTTCAAAATATTTCAAACTCTACGCTATAATTACACTCAAAATATTTTTTCTAATGAATCTAAACATCAAAATATTCAAAATCTACCAGCTCAGGTGTATTAACATTATTCAAAGTTCATTCCTATAGCTTTCAATGTAATTCTCGACCGACAATATTCAAAATCAACCATACGATTATGGTCGGGTCTATTAGCATTTTCCTATTCCCATACCTTTCAGTGGAATTCTCGAATGAAATTCATTATTGAATTGGTATATCATTTCTGAACCATGATAGTTTGAAAAGCAGCTGACCCTAAATTTAATGCTTTTCGTTGTCAGCGTGCTCAAACAGGATGCATCATTTCATTTTTAGTGATCGGGCAACCATTATTTCAATTTGATTTTTGTCTGTTCACTTTCGTACAATACATTTAAATCAATAACATCTTATCTTCGTGTGGCCACGCACCAGAAACACGTTATCCCTTAATGTCTACCTGTCTGCGACAAAAACCTTTACTGATACTGTGAATGGCACATCGATCGACGGGGAGTTGGAACACGTATCCTTTGTTTACATGCATGGCCTCCAGTCTGAATAAGACAATAGTTAATGGCATTTAGTGACTAGGTACGTTTGAAGAACTGAGGTGACAACGTGTAACTTTACGCTTCTCATATTATTCACGGATGATGTATTTTACTTCAAAGTACATTTAAGTGTACAGTCGAATTTGACACATGTGACGTAAGAACTTCAGAACCAAAAGCCGAGAAGGTTTTAGGTGTACAAAATTTTTTAGACATTGGAAAGATTATAATTATGGTTTTTTTATAAAGGGTACCTAAGTCTCGGGGAAGAATCTTTATTATAAGGTTTGTAGTATAAATGTTACATATCATTTTATCATTCATGTCACATCAATCATATATTAATTCGGAAATAGCTGCAGAGTGAGCAGCACCACATTAACGGGAATCGAACTCAGGTGGGGTGCGAAGCAGCCGACAATCCCCATCGAGCGAGCCATGCACTCATGTGCAAAGATTGTAATTAGGTCTACAGGTGCGTTTGGTTATGAATAATGGATTTAGAAAATTTTAATTCAATTATTAACAATTATCATTTGAATTGTAGGGATTTAAATGTACTTATTGTTGCTTAATTTTTTAGAGTTTATGGATATTTATCAACCTAAATTTAAAAAGTTTTTTGGTTTCGGACTAACCATAACTTTGTTCTTTTTATCCCTCTTCTCGTAAAGCAATCGTATTTCTAAAGTTCATTTCAAAAAAGCATTAAAACTATATTTAAACCTTTCAACACCCTAAAACAACTATTTAGATCCATTAAGGATAAGATTAACCTGATGTAAGGCCCTCGAGTATACCAAATTCCTTGCTCCTATGATATAAATCCTACACTGGGAAGACAAATCATTTCTTCAAAGCCCCTCTCGAAGAGCAAACCACTCAGTTTCATCATAACTATAAATCCAAATAAGTGATCACTCTCATAACTCTAAAATTCTAATTTGCTTTGACGAGGGAAAAATTTTGGCCCTTAATGCGTATTACCATTCTCGTATGATTCAGGAAGCTATTAAAATTGAAAAACACCCAAAAAACTTTAGTAGTGAAAATGGTCACAACTTAACCTAGGCTTGGAAAACTATTCGTTCTTATCTTTCTCTTCTTGATCCCTCTCTTATCCCCGCCCTTCTATTCATCCTCTTCATCTTCCTCTTCTCTCCTCCTCCATTCCCCTTGTCATCCTCCCTATTGTCATTATTTTTCTTCTTTCAATATAATCTCTCAAAATTCACCTCCTTTTCTTTCATACCTTTCTTACCTATCATTTCCCTCTTTAATATATTTTTCTTCCTATATCTCTCTTTTTCTCTTTCCTCATAGCTCTCTCTTTTGTCTTTCCTTAAATTTTCATTTATTCTTGTATCTGATTTTTTGTCCTCTATGTTGAGTTCTTTATTCCAAAAGCCCCATTTTTTTTACTCTCATGATACTTTCCCCCTTCCTTTATAAATCTTCCCACCCATTTCTCTCTATATTCCTCTTTTCAACACCCCTTCGTTATAATTTTCCCCTCATTTCTTTCCATTATTATGCTTTATTTGTTTTCTAATTTGTTTCCTTTTATCCTAAACCTTTTTGTACCTTTTAAAACTTCCTTAAGTGTTTAGTTAATATCCCCATCCATCTAATCTATTCTAATTTATATTTGTTTTCATTTAAGACGATTTATTAATTTAATTGTCATCATTTACCTTTCCCACTTTTACCTTCCTTATATTATTCTTTTTTAAGAATAAATCATATATATTATGAAGTAAAATATATACATATATGTGTGCAACATCTAAAAATGTAGACAATCCCAAAAACTGACTTCTATGAACTCATCTTCATGGATTGGGTTATAATAGAAGCTTTATAATCATTAAAACTCAAACTTGCATCCAAAATGTAGGGGATGATTTCCCCAATATATCAACATCAACAGATCCCACACTAATTGTATTAAAATGACTACATAGCTTAAGAAACAAAAAAAGGGGGAAAAGAGAGATTGGTTGCCATAGACGCAATCTCATTACTGTGCACAAATTCATATAAACCTATGTATCCAATGAGAAGATTTAAATCTTCCTTTGATAAACAATCTGCTTCTACATTTAGTTCCCAAAGAATATGACATAAAGACTTTTTCTCAAAGGAGTATACATTCTCTTGAATGTGATAAAGAAGGGAGTCAAGTCCAATATTAGAAACTCCAAACTTACGATTGACCTACTTAATAACCACTTTTAAATCCCCCATCACCTGAAGTCTTGCCAAACATTTTTTCTAGTCGTTTCCAACAAAAACCATAACATTGCAAATTTGACCACATTATTTGATCCCCTCTTGGGAGCATACCAATAGTAATAAAATGAGTATGACTGAAATAAAGAACCACACATACACCATAGTGAATGGGGATGCCCTTGAAAAGCACCATCAAAGTAGCCCCAAGGAGTGTCAAAGTCAACTTCTATCATGATAGGGATCCTCTGCTTTTTTTATTTTGGGATCATCCATAACCTCATAAACAAACACTATGACTTTTACCACACAAACCTGAAGGTCCTGTATAAGAGTCTTGGAAAACACATAGATTTGGGGATCTCAAAATACAAGCAATTAATAAACAAGGGATACCACAAAAGGATTTAACTTATTTTTCCACTAACCAAGCCTTGAACACATCATTCACAATACTTCCATTGCACTTGGATTTTGGCTTGGCTTCTTTCGATAAACTATCATAGACGTGGGTTACGTATTTCCATTTGAAAAAAATATGCAAGTGATATACCTCACCCATTTTTCACAAAGGACACCTATTTAACCCAATCCAACCCCGCTTGACCAGGCATTCCAATGTGAGGGGTTTTCTACTAAGAGCTAGCCAAGGGGTGATCTTGGCCTTTAATGGAGCATTAATGCCCCAAATTACTTTCCACTACCACTTCTTCTAAGCAACAAACCTAGACTAACAAGAATAAATGTGATATGATAGATTGGTAAGGTACGATGTGCATCATGTGATGCACATTGTGTTGTGTAAGGCAGGGGCCCAAGGATGGGAAGAGAAGTCATGATGTGAAGGCAAGGGGATAGAAAAACAACTAAGCATTGAAAGGATGAATGTTCAGTCATGCTCACATGTATATAGTGGAAGGTGTAAGGTTGGGTAGGTGAAGGGCTACATGAAAATAGGTAATGATTACAAATCACTGACAAAAATGATTGCAGATAAAGGACGTACAATACATACATGCAATGTGGCGCAATTGTTATGAATCCTAACATTGCAACACGACTCCAAATGATAGGGAAGAACTATAAAAGTGCACAACACAAGGGAGAAAAATAGACTTGTGATAAATAATATGGCGAAAATGAAATAGGGAGTGTTATATATATAAAAAATTCCATTGATAGACATTAAATATTCATTTAATGTGACACCAGAAATATATTTGTGATGAAATATGGTGATGCAAATATGTGATACATCGTGATGTAAACATGTGATATGATGTGGTGCAATTCACACATGTGATGCAATGCAATGCTAACATGCGATGTGACCTTTTTCTTTCATTAATTTTCGAGGTTAAAAACTTTCCCATCCATTCCAAGCCTAAGGATATGAAGAATAGTTTTAGGGGTTAGATCACATAGATGTTTAATATTTTGAAAGAGAGGACCCTAAAATTTGGCTCCTACTAGAAAAATTTAAGGGGTGTTGTAGCTCGATAAGTTAGAATGTATGTATAGAGAAAGAGATTCAAGATGTAGATTAGTTAGAGAAAGAATTTCAATACCATAATCACCTTCCATCCCCACTAGATCACGTGGTGTAGTAAGAACCACATCATGTATTCCCACTTTTTCATGTAGAAGAAAGTGTCTTGAGGTGCAATGATACGAAATTAGAACTAGGGAGGAACCATATTCTTCAACAAAGGTAGTTGTGGATGAAGCAACATCTTCAAAAAAAGAAGATATATTCCTTTCTCGCTCAATAGGAGAACAATTTGTTGCACAAGATCTTGAGATACTTATGTTGTACCAAAGATCATAATTAGGGGGGCGGTCAATCGGTGTGGTAACAATTTGACCATTTCACAAATTTCATCAATAAAATTTTATGTAGAAATGAATCATAACCATCAACATCATATCAATATATATAATAATACATCATGAAGCTATCATCACATAAATACTACATCAAGAGACCATCATAACAACCAAACAATACACAATATTTTTAAGTGAAAAACACAAGGGAGAAAACCACTAATTCTTCTTCTTCTTTTCTTCAATTCATTACATAGATTTACAAGCACCAAACTACTAGAGCCACCCACATCTAAGATATGTAAGTCACTATTTATAATAGGATACAAATTGATTGAGGCACCAACCTTGAAAAAGTGCAAGCAACAACTAGATATAGGCTACAACCTGATTAAGGCACCAACCTTGATGATGAGAAAGCTTTGACTTCTTCTAGGCTCCAACCTGATTGAGGCACCAACCTTAGCAATGAGAAATTTCTGACTTGCTCTAGGATCCAACTTGATTAAGGAAACAACCTTAGTGATGAGCAAGCTCCATCTTTCTTTAGGCTCTAACTTGATTGAGGCACCGAACTTAGTGGAGGAACCCACCTCCTTCTTCAATTTGTTCTGGACCTCTTTCCTAAATATTTCAAACTCGACCCACCAACTCTTCAAACTGTATAAATATTTATATTGAATAACCTACTATTGTCATACTATTATCAATTCCCTGCCATTCGAAACTTTTCTTCGACCTACTCATCAATATGTTCACATGAGACTCATCTCAGAACCTACTCTCACCACATATGAAAAATCAGTTGTAACCTACTCATTAGCTTTCAAAACGCATAACAAACAATATAATCACCAAAAAATACAACATAAAGGTTTTCCATGGCTCTAATACTATCCACCATAGAGGCATGATCATCATGCTTGTTTGGAAATT